>MJUU01009942.1:29655-72319 GCA_002080025.1 Modiolus philippinarum | reverse complement strand
GAGTTCAGTAAAATGGTATGTATATACAACTCTTACAGATACTGGGGGTATCAGTACTAGAGTTCAGTAAAATGGTATGTCTATCTTCAGGTTATAATAGGGCTACACAAAATTCAATGAGGTTGAGAGACAATCCCCATACCACCCAGCTATAAACAAATTTTAGTCATTAATAGGATTAACTCTGTTTGTCTGTTGGTCTTTTCACACTTTTTGTAGGCACAACTGCTCTGAAACTCTTGACCTTCTGGAAGGATTTTGATGAAATTTACACAAAGAAGGAACACTATATGGATGAGTGATGATTCTCGTAAACCATAAGGGGAGATAATTTGACTTTAACTTTTCATTGATTCCTTCTATAAAGTGGTCTGTCTTCGTTTATTTAGTCCCCTACCGGCGATATCCGAAGGGAACTTAAGTTTGCACTCTGTCCGTCCGTCTGTCCTTCTGTCTGTCTGTCCATGAGTCCCGCATCAGTTTTCTGCATTTTTTTTCCTAAACCAGTGCAGGTATTGATGTAATATTTGGTATGTGAGTCTACCTCAATTAGTTACAGAACAAGTTTAAGTTTGGTTCCGGTCCACTGATTTTTTCAGAGTTATGGGCCTTTGACTTAGAAAATTTTAGTAAAATATCAGCTTTCCGCACTTTTTTTCTACACCATTGCAGGTATTTATCTAATATTTGGTATGTGAGTCTACCTCAATAAGTTACAGAACAAGCTTATATACTGATTTTTGACAGAGTTATGGGCCTTTGACTCAAAAAATTTTAGTAAAATATCGGTTTTCCACACTTTTTTTCTACAACATTGCAGGTATTGATCTAATATTTGGTATGTAAGTCTACTTCAATAAGTTACATTTGGTTCCGGTCCATTGATTTTTGACAGAGTTATGGGCCTTTGACTTAGAAAATTTTAGTAAAATATCAGTTTTCCGCATTTTTTTTCTAAACCATTGCAGGTATTGATTTAATATTTGGTATGTGAGTCTACCTCAATGAGTTACAGAGCAAGGTTCCAGTCCACTGATTTTTGACAGAGTTGAGGGCCTTTGACTCAGAAAACTTATTTACTATTTTTGCTGGTGTAACAAAGCTTTGCTTTCCGGTAGGGGACTTGGTATTGCCTTGCAATACGATCACAACTTGTTGATCTACCTTTTTGTGTCGTCGCACATATAGTGTGTGAATACATAATAGGGATCACTTTAGAGATCTTGCTTCATCTTTTTGTTGACTTTTTTCTTGTCCATCCCATTGTAACACTTTTCTCTGCAGCTACAAATCATAGCCACGTAACCAGTATCTTGTGTTGTGTACAATTTGTCCAAAATTTAAATTTCATTTTGGAGCAACATAATTTGACGAAATTGCCATCTGCAGAATCTAAATTTACTGTTACTTCTGCAATTAGTAATTATATATTTCATTTTTCAGGGAAATTTGGGAATCGTTGATGTGACAAAAGTGTTGACTCCAATAGAACATTTAATACCGAAAATAGAACCTGAACCCCAAAGTTCTGAAGTTCAGCAACAAGAATACAAGAAGGAAGATCATGGAAATAAACCTGAAATAATAAAACAAACAGACCAATCAGAAGCTATTTCATTATCAGCTACAAACATCCAATCAGAAAACGTGTTACATAATGAATCTTCTGGCAAGGTCACATTCACAACTGGAGGTGACACTGATGAAGAACTTGAACAAACAGAAACATGGAAACCTACAGTGAAACCCTTAGAACCAGAACTGACAGTGAATATTGATAAAAGTGAAGATGAAAACATTCAGACACAAGGAAATGAAAAATCAGATTTGAAAAAAGATTGAAAGGTTCCATGCTTTCATTTGAAATATATAGCAAAATGTTATTTATATCTGAAATATTTTTGGGGAATATTTAGCTTGAAAAATTGTAAATTCAGATATTGTGTGCAGTTTTCATTCAAATCCTGAAAATAAATCCTTATGGCAGGGAACTGATTTGACAATGAAATTCTAAATTTCTGAAATGTGGTAAAATTATAGTGACTCCACACCAGTCACATTTTGTGAAGACGAACACAATTCTAAATTTACATTTTTATACTAGCCATTGTTTTTTATGTTTATGATTTCTGTTTATGGTGCATAATGTAAACAAAGGTAAAAAATAAATAAATAAAACAGCAAATTGCTATAATCTGTCAGAATATGATTAAATGGCATTACTGTGTAAACTTCATTATGTTTGTATGGTTTCACAAGTTTTCATATGTGTACTAGGTAATTGGTATGATGTAGACATCACAGTATGTTATTGACCTAATATGGTATATACTCAGTCAGTAAATTAAGATTGGAGATTGAGCTACATTCTCAACAAATCTGAAATTTATTGACTGTGTATATACCATTTAAAGTCAAGAACAGGCTATGTAATGTTTATTCTCTAATGGTATGTGAAGTTTAAACCGGTTCTGACCCGTTAGATAAATTTTCATATTCAACATATGTTGAATAAAGCCTTGTGCTATTTCCTACCAAATCTTTTCGGGATACAGTTCTTAGTGTTTATCATTTATCATTACAGAAAAAGATTACATCACTTTATCCTGATAATTACCACATTTTATCCACTCTCGATAGTTAAATTTTAAAATTTTAAAATGTTTGGTAAGCCCCGCAATTGAAATTTTAAAATTTAATTATCTCTAGTGGATAAAATGTGGCAATGAAAGGAATCTTGTGGTGTAATCTATATATTCTTTTGCTCATTGATGTTGTCCTTGTAAGCATAGCATACACATACATAGGAAGTACTATCCTGTCATCTTGTGTTGTACTGTGTTGTCTGTCAGTTTTTTAATCGACATCTCCTTCAAAACTGCAAGTTTAATTTCAACCAAATTTGTAGGATATGTTGTTCACCTGGTGTTGTTGCATGTGCGCCTTGTACATGAAGTTTTTATTATACGACTGCAAAAATTTTGCGGTCGTATTATGGTATGGCGCTGGCGTCGGCGTCGGCGTCGGCGTTGGCGTCGGCGTCGGCTTCTGTGGACAGCATAACTTTAGTTCTAGTGAACGGATTGTTATCAAATTTTAGTATGATGTTTGTTGGCACAAGCATAAGNTGAATTTAGAGGTTAATAGAGTCAAAATAGCTTATTTGTTCATTTGGTTTGTTAATCCACAACTCCTCCAAATCTGTTCAGCCATTTTTAAGCCATGCTTGCAGGATATGTTGTTCTAATGATCTAGTTGTGCACCTTATACTTAAAATTTTGATTCTACATTGTTGAGGTTTACTGAGCCAAAATAGCCCAATTGTTAATTTGCTTTGTTGTCATATTGCAAACAAAAGTTCACAATGGTTCATTGAGGCAAAATAGGCAAAATTGCTTTGTATTCAGTTTGTTAATCTGGAGCTCCTTCGAAATTGTTGAAAAAGAAAGGAAATGAGGTAAATGTCAAGGAGACAACATCCCATTTCCAGGCCAAAACAACCCAAAACCCCAAAAGAACCTCACACCATACAGCAAGCCCTAAATGGGCTTTAAGTTGTTCATATTCCAACTGTACTTGCAGGACATGTTAATCACCTGGTCTTGTAAGAGGTTCATTGAGCCAAAAATAGTTGGTCTACAGTGCAGGAAAACCCATCATTTTTTTCATTTTACTGGCAAATGAAGCTTCAGATGAATGTTCACTTTGAGTCTTTGATTGAATTCGGCATTTATATCCAGAAAGTCAGTTTGAACTTTGACCTACCACTGGTTATAATTGGAAGTCAGTTTGAACTATGACCTACATTTCTTGGCTGACTGAAATCTAATTTTGCACATGTTTCATATGTTAGGGTTTTTGGGAACAAGATTTTACATAAAACACATGGCTGACTTTGATTAAATTTGACATGTAATAAATATATTTGGTCAAGGACTACAATGTATGACTCTCTTCAGTTGGAATGGGAAACCTTTTCATAGAACACTGAAAATGATAATCAGTAACATTAGTTGAGAACTTGCACAGTCCTTAAATGAGTAGGTTGGGTAGGTGTTTAAGTTCTCAGTGACTACTAAGGGAGACGGTTTTTGAGGTCTCACAGTGACTGCAGAAGAAAGGTGTTTAAGATCCTTAAAGTGACTAAGGGGGGAGGTGCTAAAGGTTTCATAGTGACTACAGTGAAAAGGTGCTGAGGTCTCTGTGACTACAAGGAAACTGTTTAAGATATAAGGTCTCACAGTGACTTCACAGGGATATTGTTTAAGGTTTGAGGTCTCATAGTAACTTCACTGTTCCGGTGTTGAAAGTCTCACAGTGATTACAGGGTGAAATACTTAAAGTCTCAAGGTGACAACATGGAGAAGGCATTTAGGTCTTACAGGGAGTACTGGAAGAAGGTGATCAAGGTCTTACCATGAGGACAAGGAACATTTATTGAAGTGACTATATAGGGAGGTGTTTAAATTCTCTCATTGAATACAAGGGAAAAGTGTTTAAGGTCTTACAGTGACTTCACGGAGAAGTTGCTAAAGGTCTTATAGTGAGAAGGTGATTTAAATCTCAGTAAGAAAAGGGGAAAATATGTAAAAGTCTTACAGTAACTACAGGGAAAAGAAGTTTAAGGTCTCGGTGAAGGTTTTTGGGTCTCACAGTGACTACAGGGAAAAGTTGTTTAAGGTCTTACCATGACTACATGGGAGAAGGTGTTTTAGGTCTTACCATGACTACATGGGAGGTGTTTTAGGTCTTACAATGACTACATGGGAGAAGGTGTTTAGGTCTTGCCTTGACTACATGGGAGAATGTGTTTAGGTCTTACCTTGACTACATGGGAAAAGATGTTTTAGGTCTTACCGTGACTACATGGGAGAAGGTGTTTAGGTCTTACCTTGACTACATGGGAGAAGGTGATGAGGTCTTACCTTGACTACATGGGAGAAGGTGTTTAGGTCTTTAATACAGTGACTACAGGGAGGAGATTTAGGTCTTACAGTGAGTACAGGGAGAGGGTGTTTAAGGTCTTGAAGTGGGTATAGGGAGAAGGTGATAGGTCTTACAGTTAGTACATGGAGAAGGGGATCAAGGTCTTAGTACAGGGAGAAGGCGATGGTGTTTTAGGTCTTACAATGACTACAGAGACAGTGTGTTTAGGCCTTGGTGATGACACGTAGAAGGTGTTTATGCCTTACAGTGACTATAGGGATAATGTATTTAGGTCTTACATTTAGTACAGGGAGAAGGTCATCGAGGTCTTACAGTGAGTACAAGGAACATTTGTTGAAGGTCCAACAGTGACTAGATAGGGGTGTTTAAGTTCTCGCAGTGAATACAAGGGAAAAGTATTTAAAGTTTTACAGTGACTACATGGAGAAGTTGTTGAAGGTCTCGTGGGAAATGCAGGGAGAAATTGTTGAAAGTCTTATAGTGAGAAGGTGATGAAAGTCTCACAGTGACATAGGGGAAAATGTGTTAAAGTCTTTCAGTAACTGCAGGGAAAAAAGTTTAAGTCTCAGTAACTACATAGTGACTATAGGGAGCATGTAGTTAAGGTCTTACAGTGACTACAGGGAGCAGGTGATTTAGGTCTTACAGTGAGTACAGGGAGAAGGTGGTTAAGGTCTTACAGTGAGTACAGCGAGAAAGTGTTTAAGGTCTTACAGTGACTACAGAGAGAATGTGTTTTAAGTCTTACAGTGAGTACAAAAGGGAAGATGTTTAAGGTCTTGCGGTGTGTACAAGGTGTTTCATCCTTACAGTGAGTGGCCATGTAAAGAGTACAAATGGGATATGTTTTAGGTCTTACAGTGAGTACAGGAGGGAATATGTTTGAGGTCTTACAGTGTGTACAAGGTGTTTCGTCCTTACAGTGAGAACAGGGAGATGGTGTTTAGGCCTTGAAGTGAGTACAGGGAGAAGGTGTTAGGTTTTAAGCAAGGTGATTCGGGTCTTACAATGACTACCGGAAGAAGGTATTGAGGTCTTACAGTGTGTACAAGGTGTTTCGTCCTACCAGTGAGAACAGGGAGATGGTGTTTAGGACTTGAAGTGAGTACAGGGAGAAGGTGTTAGGTTTTAAGCAAGGTGATTCGGGTCTTACAATGACTACCGGAAGAAGGTATTGAGGTCTTACAGTGATTACAAGGAAAAGGTGTTTTAGGTCTTACAGGGTGTAGAGGGAGAAATTAATTGGGTCTTACATGGAGGAAGTATTTAGGTCTTACAAGGAGAGGTTGTTTAGGCCTTACAGTGAGTACAGGCAGGTATTGAGACCTTAAAGTGAGTATAGGGAAATGGTATTTAGACCTTTCAGTGAGTACAGGAGGAAAGTGTTTAGGTCTTACAGTAAGTACAGGGAGAGGATGTTTTAGGTCTTAGAGGGAAAGGGTGTTTAAGCCTAACAGTGAGTACAGGGAGAAGGCGTTTAGGCCTAACAGTGAGTACAGGGTGAAATATTTAAGGTCTTGCAATGTGTACAGGGAGAAAGTGTTCAGGTCTTCCAGTGAGTAGAGTGAGAGGGTGTTTTAGGTCTTTCAGTGATTACAGGGATAAGGTGTTTAAGGTCTCACTGTTTGTAAAGGGAGAAAGTGTTTTGGGTCTTACAGTGTCTACATAGAGAAAGTATTTAGGTCTTACAGGGAGAATGTATTTAGGTCTTACAGTTAGTACAGGGAGAAAGTGCTTAGGTCTTACAGTGAGTACAGGGAGAAGTTGTTGATGCTTTACCATGTTACAGTGTGTACAGGGAGAAGGTGTTTAGACCTTACAGTGAGTAGAGGGGATTGTGTTAAGACCTTACAGTGAGTACAAGGAGAAGGTGTTTAGATCTTACATTGAGAACAGGGGGAAGGTGATTCGCCCTAACATTGAGTACAGGGAGAAGGTGCTTAGGCCTGCCAGTGATTACAAGGGGGTTATTTAGGTCTTACAGGGGGAGATGTTTTAGGTTTTACAGTGGGTACAGGGAGGAGGTGTTCAGGTTTTCCATTGAGTACAGGGAGATGTTTAAGCCTTACAGTGAGTACAGGGACAAGGCGTTTTTATCTCGCCGTTAGTACGGGTGGGTTTTCAATTTCTCACATTGAATACTGAGCGAATGTGTTGAAGGGCTCACAGTGACTTAAAGGAGAAGAACAGTAGTCTACAATTGGATTTTGATATTTGTTCCATAATAAATCTCTCATCATCCAAAAAAGTGAAGAAACGTCTTAATTAAAGTACGCTTAATCTGTATTTCTGTGCCAAAATTACATATTTTGTTTTTTCATTGATTACTGGTACTAATACGCTTTTGATAAATGCTTGTCACACTAAGGCATGTTGTGCATTGGCTGAGTTCCATCATCAGATCTAACTATGATATTATCAAAACAATAAGTAAATCAGATTACATTGTGGATGAAGACAACTAAATTGTTTTTAAGATAAATATATTTATTCACCTGTTTCACAATATAATTAAAGGTGCAAACCATTATTCATAATATATATCAGATAGGTAATAAATGCATTATGACAAACTATGTACCATAGACATAAGTACTGTAAAAGTTCCAAATATAAACAGTTATTCTTCCATTGCATCGTCCTTTTTGTTTTATCATCAGAATAATCTTTTGTTTAAGCTGCATATTGAAAAATGAAATATCTATAAAGAATTTGGCTGCCGTTCTTTATTCCATTTACCTTGTATTTTTCCACTTCCCATCGTACAGACGGAAATGCCTTTGTTGTAAGATCCACTTCCAGCAATACAGACGGAAATCCCTTTGAAGTTAGATCTACTTCCAGCAATACAGACGGAAATTCCCTTGTTCTAAGATCCACTTCCAGCAATACAGACGGAAATCCCTTTGCTGTTTGATCCACTTCCAGCAAAACAGAAGAAAATCCGGTTGTTGTATGATCCACTTCAGCAATACAGACGGAAATCCATTTGAAGTAAGATCCACTTCCAGCAATACAGACGGAAATCCCTGTGCTGTTAGATCCACTTCCATCAATACAGAAGGAAATCTTTTTATTGTAAGATCCACTTCCATCAATACAGACGGAAATCCATTTGCTGTAAGATCCACTTCCAGCAGTACAGACGGAAATTCCTTTGCTGCAAGATCAACTTCCAGCAATACAGACGGAAATCCGTTGTAAGATCCACTTCCAGCAATACAGACGGAAATCCCTTTGCTGTTAGAGCCACTTCCAGCAATACAGACGGAAATCATTTTGCTGTAAGATCCACTTCCAGCAATACGGACGGAAATCCCTTTCCTGTAAGACCAACTTCCGGCAATACATACAGAAATCCCTTTGCTGTAAGATCCACTTCCAGCAATAATACAGACGGGTGTCCCTTTGCTGTAAGATTCACTTTCAGCAATACACACGGAAATCCCTTTGTTGTAAGATCCACTTCCATCAATACAGACGGAAATCCCTTTGCTGTAAGATCCACTCCAGCAATACATACGGAAATACTTTTGCTGTAAGATTCATCCCAAACAGTACAGACGGAAGTTATTTTGCTGTAAGATCCTCTTCCAGCAATACAGACGGGAATCCCTTTGCTGTAAGATCAACTTCGACCAATACAGACGGAAATCCCTTTGTTGTTAGATCCACTTTCAGCCAATCACAAGGAAATCCCTTTGCTGTAGATCCACTTCCAGCAATACAGACGGAAGTTATTTTGCTGTAAGATCCTCTTCCAGCAATACATACGGTAATCCCTTTCCTGTAAGATCAACTTCGAGCAATACAGACGGAAATTCTTTTGCTGTAAGATCCACTTCAAGCAATACAGACAGAAATCCCTGTGCTGTAAGATCCACTTCCAGCAATACAGATGGAAATCCCTTTGTTGTAAGATCCACTTCCAGCAATACAGACGGAAATCCCTTTAATGTAAGATCCACTTCCTGCAATACGGACGGAAATCCCTTTGCTGTTAGACCCACTTCCAGCCATACAAACGGAAATCCCTTTGCTGTTAGACCCACTTCCAGCCATACAGACGGAAATCCCTTTGCTGTTAGACCCACTTCCAGCAATATAGACGGAAATCCCTTTGCTGTAAGATCCACTTCCAGTAATACAGACGGAAATCCCTTTGCTGTAAGAATTTTTTGTTGCACAATCAGTAGAGAAGTATACACTTCAGATTGATAACCTTATGTTACATCCCGGACAACGCGTTTGTTTGCAGTCCTTTTCAATTTTTTTAGTTGTCGTCAGGTTTGTTTTAGGTTTATCTAAAATTGCTATTGATAGTCAATTTATTAACCCTTTTGATTCGAGTCCAGGAAGGAAGTATAAAATAAGTCAAGTTCATTCTTTTTAGTATACTGTTCTTCCAATTTTGCGCTACATTTATGCTTTACCTCCTCTGAAGAGCGGCAATTTTTGCTCTTACTCTACGCCTTTGTATTGCTTGCCAAAAAGTTTTTGCTTTGATCCTCACCTTTGGTGTCTTTTATTTCTATCTGTCTTTGTTCTATTTTCACCCCTTGTAGTGCTTGTGTAGCGGACAGTCAGCTTTTGTTCTGACTCCAATGCTTAATATTAGTTTCTCATTATAAAGAGACCTTCTATACAACATTCATATAAAATTTGGTTGAATATGCAATAGGGGTTGCGTTTGCTTCTGCTGGACACAATTTTAGGAAAGTTTATGAGAGAAGGATAGGCGAACATAACATCCGAAGTCCACCTTTATTTAAAACAAAATAAATAAATTTTGGACATGCGGAAACGAATATAAACATAAAATCTAAAAACAATTAAGTCAGAATGTGGCCCGAACTTTTGGAGTATACTCCTTTGGTGAGGGTGAATTAAGAATATAGGTCTATCTCTTTGACCTGAACATGTGTCAAACTCGTCCCACAACTACAAAATACATGCCCTGTACATATAACATCAAAATTACGAAAAGACATTTAATTGACGTTCTGTATATGACTAAAATGATGAATGAAAACTTTTAACCTAAGTTAACCAAAAATGTGTAGGTATGACCGTTGAATAGTATGATGCTGATTTACCAAAGTATTAACCAATTGTGTGATTTTTGTTTTCTATATTCTTTAATCATTAAGTTTACCTCCTCATCCATAATTTCCAACGAATCCTCATCCTGTGTTCAGCTAAGCTCTTTAACCTACAGTCATTTTTTTTTTATTTGGAAACCATCTTGATCTTGATCAACTTTCACTAGTCTTTGCAACCCCGTTTTAAAACGGTGGCCGGAGTACGCAATGTAAATTATTCAATGTTCAATGTAGCGGTAGCCAAAATATACATTTAGTCACCAAATATTTAAAAATATTTAAAATTTATTTCCAGAGAGTGGTCTATCAAAAATAACCATCTCCATTCAACCTCGTCAGATTCAAAAATTATTTACATAAAAGGTAAAATTTATATTATTATCAGTTCTACATCACTAGATTTGATTTGAAATATAGAATACTAGTACTTGCATGTTATAACTAGCTAAACTTTAGTTTTCTGTACATTTTTCACTTTCCCTTCATACTTGTTTAATTGGTCTGTAATAGGGTTTCTAAATTACCAACATCATCATATTCACAGCAGATTTTCTTAATATCTACGAAGCAGCTGTTGTTGTTACGAACCAGCTGTTGTTGTTGTTACGAACCAGCTGTTTTTGTTACGAACCAGCTGTTGTTGTTGTTACGAACCAGCTGTTGTTGTTGTTACGAACCAGCTGTTGTTGTTACGAACCAGCTGTTGTTGTTCTCTCCTTATAAACCGTAAGTTGTCTTTCAGCAATTTTCCACGACCTGGCTACATTTCCGAACAGATCATGTATGTTTACTTCGGTTGGCAGAAGACCTGATATGGTCTGAATTGCAGGGTCAACAGTATTCATATGAAACATTTTTCGGACTTAAGGACCTTTTTCGGACAACTGGACCACCGGACTATCAGAGCATCGGAATATGTCTTTCAGATTATCGGACAGTCACCATACTGGTTAACTGACTGTCAGACTTTGTTCCGACTCCGTTACAATGCATTGCTAAAAAGCAGTCTGGTGTACCGATTCCATGCTTTTATGATGACTGCACAGTCGAAAAATGATTTTTTCTTTTATTAGTTAAAGCTTTGCCCTACAGTATTCTTAAACATACTCTTCTTGTCTACCTGTGAAGCACTATTTTAGCTGATACTGTTTCTCTGGTGAAGTCCTTACCTGGACCACACCTTTATGGGACATACCTTAAGGCCTGAGAATCGGTGTTTGTTCTGATTCCATGCTTTGTGCTGCTTGTCTAAATAAGACACAGTTTTTGCTTGGAGTTGTAATGGTTGATACAATTTACTTGTTTTGAGCATGCAAGGAGTGGGATACATGAACTATGTTATCGGCATTAAGGTATGTAGTCTGAGAAAATATTGCTTCTCTGGTGTTCATTAGATCAGTATTAAATGTAGGTTCGGAGATTAAACAACTTCTAAGCTAGACAAACACCATAAAAACAGGAGGGTAAAAACTTAAAATGCCTCCTATTTATTATTTAGTTCAGTTATTGGTATAATTCTTATTAAGGGCTATAGGCCATCGGCATATAGCTAGATATGCGGCAAAAACGGATACGGCTGAAAGCTCAGACTGCTACTCAGATATCTTAGGATATGCTATTTTCCGGTGTGATTGCGTCTCAGCTAGTCAAATAGGAAAAAAAGTGTGGTGTTTGATAAAAGACAAGCAATTTAGAGGGGTTGAATTCACCGGCGGATCCAGCGTTTGAAAAGAGAGGTCCAATGAGGTTCTAGAAAGAGGGCTGGTTTCCAAGCAATTTTTTAACCGATTTTTCTGTCACTTTGCCTTAATTTTGCACGAAATTTTAATTTTGGTTTCAAGAAAAGGGTTCAACCCCCGTCCCCCTTATGCATCCGCCAATGGAATTAGATCTCACCTACATTAATATAAAAAATGGAAGAATGTGTCCATGGGACACGGATGCCCCCGCCTCCTTGCAAGCGAAACCCTTAAATTATTAAAGGCATAACTATGTACAATATATATATCAAATAATTATAAAAAAAGATCTTTCTCCTGTGATAAATAGGCACTGGAACTGGTTTGGTTTTGATATAATGTGAAGTTCCAACAAATAATCAGAGAAACAGTCTTATATGTAATACTAATCTATTTTTAGCAACTGTGACCTTGACCTTGGGGATATCAACCCTAAAATCTATGGGATTATGTCTTTTGTGATAAGTAAGCAAGTGACCAAGTTTGGTTTTGATCAGATGCAGGATACTCAAGTTATCATTCGGAAACCAAAATTTTATTGAGTGACCTTGACCTTGGTGGTACCATCCCCGAAATCAATAGGGTTCTGTCTTGGGTGATAAGCAAGAATGTAACCAAGATTGGTTTTGATCCTATGTAGTATACTCAGGTTATCATCCGGAAACCAAAATTTCATTGAAATTTTAGTCTATTTTTAGTGACTGTGACCTTGACCTTGGGAGTACCAACCCAGAAATTGATAGGGTTCTGCCTCAGGTGATAAGTAAGCATCTGACCAAGTTTGCTTTTGATCCGATGTAGTATACCCAAGTTATCATCCAATAATTCCAATTGCTAATGCAACGTCCTATTTCATTGGTCAACGTCATGAACAACAAAAAAGTTATTTCTCAATTAACTTTTCTTGCCCATCAATACACTACGACGTTAAATAGTGCAGTATATGGTGACGTAAAAATCAGTGACAACATTGTTCAAAGTTCAAAGGATTGGAATTATAAGAAATAAAAGTAATTTTGGAGGAGTTTATGGATGTGCAAACGCGGCCTTTCACTCACAAACTCTACCTAAAGTCCTTCGGACTTTATTTAGTTTGTGAGTGAGTCGGCCGCGTTTACACATCGATAAACTCCTCCAAAATTACTTTTATTCCTATAGAAACCTAAATTTTATTGAAATTTAAGTATATTTTTAGCAACTGTGACCTTGACCTTAGGGGTACCAACCCAGAAATCGATAGGGTTCTGCCTTAGGTGATAAGTAAGCATCTGACCAAGTTTGATTTGATCCGATGTAGTATACTCAAGTTATCATTCTGAAACCAAAATTTTATTGAAATTTTAGTCTATTTTTAGCAACTCTGACCTTGACCTTGGAGGTAACATCCCCGAAATCAATAGGCTTCTGTATAGGGTAATAAGCAAGCATGTGACCAAGTTTGGTTTTGATCTGATATAGTATACTCAAGTTATCATCCGGACACCAATATGTTATTGAAATTTTAGTTTATTTTTAGCAACTGTGACCTTGACCTTTGGGGTACCAACCTGGAAATCGATAGCGTTCTATCTTCGGTGATGAGTAAGCATGTTACCAAGCTTGGTTTTGATCCAATGTAGTATACTCAGGTTATCATCCGGAAACCAAAATTTCATTGAAATTTTAGTCTATTTTTAGCGACTGTGACCTTGGCCTTGGGGGTACCAACCTGGAAATCAATACGGTTCTGTCTTTGGTGATAAGTATGCTTGTGACCAAGTTTGATTTTGATCCAATGTAGTATACTCAAGTTATCATCCGGAAACCAAAATTTTATTGAAATTTTAGTCTATTTTTAGCAACTGTGACCTTGACCTTGGAGGTACCAACCCGGAAATCGATAGGTTTCTCTATAGGGTAATAAGCAAGCATGTGACCAAGTTTGATTTTGATCTGATATAGTACACTCAAGTTATCATCCGGAAACCAATATTTTATTGAAATTTTAGTTTATTTTTAGCAACTGTGACCTTGACCTTTCGGGTACCAACCTGGAAATCGATAGCGTTCTATCTTCGGTGATGAGTAAGCATGTTACCAAGCTTGGTTTTGATCCAATGTAGTATACTCAGGTTATCATCCGGAAACCAAAATTTCATTGAAATTTTAGTCTATTTTTAGCGACTGTGACCTTGGCCTTGGGGGTACCAACCCGGAAATCGATAGGTTTCTGTCTTGGGTGATAAGCAAGCATGTGTCCAAGTTTGATTTTGATCCTATGTAGTATGCTCAAGTTATCATCCGGAAACCAAAATTTTATTGAAATTTTGGTCTATTTTTAGCAACTGTGACATTGACCTTGGGGGTACCAACCTGAAAATCAATAGGGTTCTGTCTTGGGTGATAAGTAAGTATGTATCAAGTTTGGTTTTGATCCGATGCAGGATACTCAAGTTATCATCCGGAAACCAAAAAGATGGACGGGCGTACAGATCAGGGTATCCTAAATGCCCCCGACTGCCTAGCGGCGGGGGCATTAAAAGTGGTGGGAATGATAAAAAGGTTAATCTAAGTAAGAGGAGTAACACCAAGTTGAGAAACTGGAGTAAATTCTATTTCTCATCTAAGCAAGTGATGTATTTTATTTAAAGCAGGCACAGATTTTAGACAGAACAAGTCAAGTAGAGAAAGTAAATGCCAGTGCTGCCTCCATCCAATGTTTTTCCTGATGTGTTTATATTCAAGTTTTGGATAATGTTTGTGTCTGTAAGACAAATATGATGCCCCCACAGTTGGATATAAAACATGGATATCTAAATTATAGGCACTTAATAAACAATTCAAGAACTTGAATTCACATGTCTCCCACAGCTTATTGATATAACCAATCAGGAGTTATCCAGAATCGACCCTTCAAATGCACACATTTCAATAAAATGGTCAAGTCCATGTGCACCTCACAAAAAACACAAATTAAGGCCATAATCACAATTGTGACAATATGCTCATATTCAGTGAATGCCTAATTCCTGTGTAAGATAATAATATTTTTGGGAGGAGTTAATGGAAATAACAGGTCCAAATAAAATGGCCAATTCCATCTACACCCCCCCTTACAAATTTTGACAAAAATATAAAAAATAGCAATATTTTTATCTTCAATCCATGCTTAATCACTGTGCAAAAAAACCCAATAAATGTAGCCTTTATATAGTGGAAGTTGTTGTCCGGAACCAGTTCTAGAACACACATTTTGATAAAATGGCCAAGTTCAACCACCCCTGAAAATCACAAATTTTGGCTAAAATCTTAACCATTACAATATGCACATCTTCAATCCAAGGCTTATCATTGTGCAAAGTACAATAAATGTAGCATTAATATTGTAGGAGGAGTTTTCTGGAATAACTGCTTATCAGAGATGGGACGGACAGACAGACGAGGGTAAAACAATATGCCCCGACTTGTCGTCGAGCGGGTATAATAAAAATGTGGATTTCGAAATCCGGATCAAATGTTGGTTTCCCACTAGACAAACAACACAATAGCCTGGAACAACAGTAGAAAAATAAATGCATTCATTGCAAAAACCGACTCTCAGCTAGGAGCCCAAAGTACATTTTCTATTTGCTCTCATGATTGAACAATAAATTCGCAAATGTCATGTGGCAACCGAATTATCCAAGGATGAAAGGGATAAAAGAAAGAGTGACACTGACCTAACCATTGTCTCTCATGCTAACCAATATAACTGAAATATAATACCTAAAGTGGCAATCTTGGATTAAACTATTTAAGGGCTATTAGCACTAATTGAATGTGTTTCAACCATGGAGTATTGTTTCAGTAAATTTTTGTTTCAAAAGATCTCAATATCTGTTTAAGGTTTAAGGGTGACTATATGTAATTATATGCTCGTCCTCCATAGAGCTTTTGTTCATTGAACATGAATATGGTCTATAATTTTGATTGATAGCAGATCATATCAGGATTATGGACTAGTTTTAAACCATAAACACCCCCTGGTGGCCATCTTGGATTTGACCAAGGCATGGACAGGGGATGCAGTGTTGAAATAGAACCATTTCCAGGCTAGTGTGAATATATTTGCTTTCAAATTTTTATGCATATGGACCAATGTAAAACTATGATCCCTACTGTCGGACAGCTGTGAGTAGTTTCAAGAGAAGTTTTATTGTTAAACTGATTATACTTGTGATGGTTTCAGATGAGGCAGCCTGTCGGACACAAATTTTGAAGAAGACCACCCAAAAAACTTTTGTTGCCAAATTTGGTTCCAACTGGCCTTGTAGTTAATAAGAAGATTCCATATGGTTCAACGTTAATATAAGCTCCCAGCTGGCAGCCATCTTGGAGAAAATGCAAACCTGCCAGACAAAATTTTGAAAGGGACTATGAAAAGACTACTGTGCCTAAGTTTTTTTCTAGATGTCCCAGTAGTTTCAGAGAAGATTATTAAATTGATTTCCTATAGGTCTAATGTTAAACTTTATTTCACATGTTAGGCCATCTTAGATGAGGTACAAACACAATGGTCATGTTTTGAACAGAGCATTCTAAGGAACATTGGGCCCAAGTATGACTATTAATTGCTTAGGTGTTTAAGAAAAGATGTCTGATTAGTTCTTGCATGAAGGTCAATTTTAAAAATATGTTCCTCGTTGGTGGTCATCTTTGATGGAGTGCAGACCTGCTGGACACAGTATGTGTCCCACTTACAGCCATCTAGGATTCAATGCGGATATGCTAGACACTTAAAGGGGGCACTCAAGGATTATTGTGACAACATTAAGTACAAATTGTCCCTCTAATTTCACAAAAGATCTTAGAAAGTGTTCCTATATTGTCCTTTGTAAAACCATAGACTTATTTTACACATAATAAGTATATGATTAAGCTGCTGGTGGCAATTTTGGATATGATACAAACCTTCCAGACTTAATTGTTTAAGGGGACCACCAAAGGACTATTGTCACTAAGCTGAGTTTCATTTGGTGCAGGTTCCAACGGGCAAAGTTATTTTAGAGTTGAAGAACTCTGAATGAATCTTCCCATAGGGTCCAATGTTTAACTGTGTTTCTTATGGGTGGCCATCATGGATAAGATCTGGACATACTGTATACTATTTCTGAAGGGGGCAACCAAGGAGTATTGTGACAATATTAAGTTTGGTTCCAATTGGCAAATGGGATTAAGAGAAGAACCCTTTGAAAGTAAAAGTTCACCTTGTATGCAGGTCAAAAGGAATTGCAAAGCTCAAAGGTGAACTAAAAAGACTAATACTACCCCTATCTTTCCATTGTATTTACTGAGGAACAGTTTGCACATAAAACACAAAAACACTGATTCCCTTTGATCTATTTATGTACATATTTTTCATATTTGTCCTCACAACAGAGTCTATAACATAAAATATGTAGCATTTCCTAAGACTAGTCACATCAGTGATCTGCTTTTCTATTTGTGTATGTTCGAACTTCCACCACTCAACTAAAGGAAAAGTGTAGACTTTAGTACATGTCTCACCTACATGTAACTGTACTGGACCTCTACCTAAACTACAGTGGTACATGAGGAACTTATTTATTTACATATAATTACATTTCATGAATATTCATTTGAATTCCGTCAGCTTGATAGGTGAACATCGATCACGTGGCATATCAATGTGAAGGTGCAATTCCCATGAAACACATTTGACCACGTGTTCACATGGCGGATAGATTTGTAAAAATAGAATCCCAATGTACATGATGTACTTCCCTGTAAATAAAGTTGTCTTTTATATTTCGGGTTTAAAATGTAATTATAAGAATTGAATGCATTATTTTGAAGTTTCATAGGGACTATGAAAGGGTTGACCGGGCGCACATTTTCAACATGAAACGCAACACGCTTCATTAAAAATGTGCTTCGGTCAACCCTTTCATATCCCAATGAAACTTCAAAATAATGCATTCAATTCTTAGGAGCATAAAATGATGAATTGACTGCAAGTTTCAAGTCCTGGTCAGAATCCACATTGTGCTTGTAGTAAGCAGTAACATACTCATGTTAGACCAAAACAAACACTAATAAAATATTTCATCGACCTGCCACTTATAGTCCAAGACATGAAAATTTTGCATCGTAATAAGAACATGAAATCCAGTCCAATGCAATATGGCAGAAAATCATATAACAATCAGACATACCAAATACCATTGATCTACTGTTAAGAGCTATCGAGAAATAGATTTTTTCATGGTCAGTAGGCAGCGAAATTGATGTCAACTGTTTCAGGAGTCAACCATTAGTCAAATATCTAATTCTGTCTAAAAGGGGAATAACTCCATCAGGAAACACTGAATCAGAATTTTTTGCACATCTACATATTTATTTCTTCAATAACTATTAATATATAATACTTTTTCTCAATGTTGACCAAATGAACTTAATTCTTGAATGTATGTTTCTGGTTGTCATTTGTATAAAATATGTAGAGAACTACTGCATATTGTTATCAATTAATGACCTGACTATAAAAATGATGTCTGTAAGACCTTCCTATTTCAGCCATTGATGTAAGTCAAAACATGATACGACTTCTTCATGAAATAAAACTTTAATAGTAAAGTTTCATATGCATCCACGGATATGTTGTATATGGCACTAAATATGACTTCAAAATTTGACATTGAAAACAATCCCTTTTCTTTTTTAGAGGCACCTTGTTATCCATCCTAGTTGAGTAAAATATTGCAGAATAATAAAAGTGAAAAATATGATATATTTATTGATAATCAGAGTTTCACAAAATGATATAATATTAAAAAAAAAGTCTTTCAACAAATCAAAACAATTATTTAGGCGTGAAAGTTAAAGATAATGCTGCATTCAAGTGCAGCTTGATACAAAAGCAATACAGTGAACCAGAAACATATTGGTGAACTATTGTTATACTGTAAATTTGGACAACGTCAGTTTTTGGATTACCAAAATAATTTAAAAAGGAAGAAAATAAAATAAGTAGAGAAATTTTGCATTTAACGTTTTGCCCCTGTAAAATAACAGTATGATACTGGAACAATAACAAAAGAACTAAATACCAAAGTTACAGCAAGTTTAGTATATGTACAACAACTGTTGTCTCTACAGTACAGATCAAACATTAAGAAGACCAATAGAGTTGAAAGAGAACAAATGACCGGTAGGATCTCCACAAAAAAGCCAAAAATCACTTAAGAATAAAAAGTTGCACAGGTGAGATACTCTTTTGTATAAATTAAATGAACCGGTAGTAAATGTAGGTAATCAAACATTACAATATTCACCTTGTTATGGCATGCTGTCACAGTAACCCAATTTTGCCTGGATGATGACCAGTGTTATCAAAAATGAATATATTAACTTGAATGCAAGTCAAATGAAGTGGAAAATAATAAAGGTCAAGGTAAGTTTATTTTGCCTAGATCCTGACATACTATCATAGATGCATGCATGTGCAAGGTTAGATGATCCTATCATGAATACTGAATGAGATACAAACTTTAATGTTAATTTGAATGGAAGCCAATGAAGTGGAAAATCTAAGTCAAAGAGACCAAATTTTCTTGGAGGCTGTCAGCCAACCCTAGATACATCTGCCTGCAAAGTTTGAGGGATCCTACTCTGCATAGTTATAGAGATATATACCCAAATGTGGAAGCAGACAAAGATGTTGACGCTTTAGACCAGGCGTACTCCAACAGTCACAAACTGAACATTAGCTGTATAAAGACTTAATGTCCACATAATAAAACGAAATTACCTAATTAAAATCTGATGAATTTTTAAGAAAATTCTAAATATCAATCCAGCAGTTTTGTTCAATTTTCTTCAGTGGATCAAAATATAAACTAGGGGTTCTCAAGAGCCTGTATAGCTCGTCTGGTCAATTGCCGACATAGACAGTCCACATTTTCTAGATGTTGACAGACCTCAATGCAATATGGCACAATGTGTCAGAAGAGAACTTTTAAATCATTTTATATTGGGTTCTATGTTTAACTATGTTTTGCTTGCTGCAATCTTGGTTGAGGTACAGAGGTACAAACATAAAAATCACAAACTTTGAAGGGAACATCCAAGGACTATTGCTACTTAATTTGGTTTAAATTGTTCAAGCAGTGTCAGAGGAGATTTTCTCGAATGCATTTCCAAAGGGTCCTTTTTTAAACTATGTTCCCCGCTGCAGCCATAATTGGATCTGATGTTGACTAACAGGACACATTTTTCCATGAAGGTCAACAAAGGACAATGGTGACCAAGTTGCAAAAAGAAAAGTAGTTCAGAGGAGAAGATCTTTGAATGTGTGTTTCCTGTAGGATCAATGTTAAACCAAGTTCTTTTTGGCGACCATCTTGGACAAGACATAGACATCCCAACACAAAACAGACAAAACAAGGACAATTGCGACCAAGTTTGAATCTCTTCACAGGAGAAAATCTGGAATACTTTCCCATTGGGTTCAATTTTAAATAATGTTCCCCATTGGTGGCTACTAGTATCTTGGATATCACACGGACATGACATACACAATGTTTAAAGAGAGCTAACGGAGGACAGTTGTGACCAAGTTTGGTTCCAATTGGCCAAGTAGTTTCAGAGGGGAAAATCTATGAATGTGTTTTCCTATAAGGTCCAATGTTAATTTAAGTTTTTTCTTGGTGGCCATCTTGGATGAGGTGCAGACTTGTTGGACACACGTTTATCTAAAGAACTATTGTGACCAAGCATGGGTAGTTTCAGAGTTAAACATCTTGAATTTGTTTTCCAATAGAGTCCAATGTTAAAATATGACCCCTGCTGGTGGCCATCTAGGATCTTATGCAGACTTGCTGAATAAATTTTTCAAAGGGACCAACTAAGGATGGATGTGACCCAGTATTGTTCCAACTGCAAGTTAGTTTCAGAGAGATGATCTTTGAATGTTTTCCTATCTAGTCCAATGTTAAACTTAACAATTTCTTAAAATATAAAAAAAATGAACTAAGGGTCAATGAAAAAGTAATTGAAAATGAAGCATTATATCTTATATCAATGAAATGTCAACAGATGGATAGAAAACAAGTGACTGCCAAAGGTCACAGTAATGTTGGTAGTCATATGAGATTGAAAAAACAACCATTTGCTAAATTTTCAGACTGAATACTCTGTCATCTTGTGTGAAGTTTCATTTTTACTCAAAATGAATTTCATGTTTGTTTCACAAAAATATGTTATTTTTATAATAAATAATTGTATAATCTTAAACTTTGCCCAGATATGGTATACATGTTTGATGATTTGGCAAATGGCTGTGTAAATATATGTACATTAATGATAATAAAATGAACACATTTTGGTTTGATTTTTGTAAGTTCATCGTCTCAGAAGGCCAATTTCTTCATCAGTAGGTACACATATGAATCTACTTCAAATCCGTGGAGATTGTTGGCATCCCCTTGCAATCTCATTAACAATCCACCATACGATACATATGCTGCTCTGAAAATACAGAAAAAAAATGTCCACATTAAATCAATCCAATTAATACAATTTAAATTGATGCATTTCACATACACACACGCAAATTTTGTTTCTTGTGAATAATTTTTTTTGAATCAAAGTAATTTCACTCTGATTTGGGAAAAAAAACCTACATATTTATAAGATAAATAAATCAAGTGGTACATTGAAAGTAAAAATTTATATAAAGTCAGAGGATTATATCAATATTAAACAGTCTGGTAACTATGAGTGATAATGACTGTGACTGAGTATGAATAAAAGAAAGAAAGAAAAAAGTGCTGAGTCATCTTCTTCTGTCATCTCCAACAGTGCCAAGCAAGGATTATATTGGCCATGATTGATGTTATATGAGTGTGATTTGATTTTTTAAAATACACAAAATTCAGAGTATCCATAAAAATAAATCTTGTCAAATCTTGTTTATGAAATTATATAGGATTAGGCCTGATAATATTCTTTAATATGTTTATTTTTCAACAATTGTCAAAGATGATCAAATCAGAAATATTCTAGTGAACCCAAATTTCGTATATTTTGAGGATAAATTATCCGTATTTGAATTAATGTGTAGAATGAATGTATGAATGATACAGAGATGTGTCATTTAAACACAAAATGTCAAGGTCATATTACACATCCATCAAAGTCATCCATACATCCATTTTGATTGATTGATAATTATGAAATAATGAAAATTCATGAGCAATAATTGACCAATGAAAGCAGAATTCCAAGAACAATGGCCGAAAATAGGCATGTCTTACAGGAAGTGTAGATAGTGGTTGTTCCCCTTGTTCCCAAGACAACCAGCTAACCACACTGCCACAAAAACAAACCAATCAAATTTGTAGAAGCAGAAATTTAAAGATCGTATGGATATCTGGATTGATGTCTGATGGATGGTGATGACTTTTATGATATTTTAGATATGCACAGATATTTTTCACAAAATTTTATAAAAATTCTAAACATTAAGTCACAAGAAACAAATGCATTAAAAACACTCATACAAACTTTTTTGAAATTTAAAACTGAAAATTCTTCATCCAATGCAAAATTATCTTTGAAGTAAAATATTTCTTGAAATTAAACTTTATAGAAATTTAAATTCACTTTTAGTTTTAAGAACATTGAACTTATTCTTGAAACAACAGTACTCTAGAGATCAATGTTAACTCTACAAAAGTTTACATACTAATAGATTAATGTCTACATTAGATATATTGTTCAAACAAACAATTTAGCAAACTGCAGTCAAATTTTATAGATGTGTATTGACTTACCTGTCTGTAAAAGATAATTACAGATCAAAAGTCTTACAATATATAAATTATTAAATAGTTTTTATAAATTTGATTTTTTAAAATCATGAAAATTCAATTTTTAGCTCAAGTCAACCACACGTTTTTCATGGAAATACTATACATGACCCTATACGTCATAACAATGATATCTCAAAAAATTATAAGAAGCGAGTACACATAATAAAAACACTCTATACTGACCACACAGCCCATTTACCATACAACAATCATATGACACTTGTCTTAGTCATGTGATTGACTTACAACAAAGTATAAATAGATTGATACAGATCTAATCAACCTCCTTCAAACATCTTTTAAATCCACAAATAATTTATGACATTGATTATACCTTGTTTCATACATGTACTTACAGACCAACCACAAGTCTATATTAACACGTAAAACACACATATATACATGTACATGTATAAGATATACTTGGACAAATATTTAAATTTACCGATCAAACGTTTCCAGGCGTGTATGTCTGTACTTGCTGATTTAAGTTTATTGGTACTAATACTATTCATATACATGTAATTTTCTCTGAAGTGACCAAGTAATTATTGTATTATATATTATAACATTTCTTTTATATATAATTACATTAAACATTTGTATATTTTTGCTAATTCTAATTCAGTTACTGCTGTTTTATTTATTATTATTTTAAATTATAGTGTCTTGAGTTTTCATAATTTTCCTATTAGATGTAGAAATACCTAAATTGAATATATATTTCAGAAAAAAAACTCCATACCCAGTATAATTATTCTGTGAATAGGGGGTACCAGTACTTTTGAAAAGAAAAAATATTGCAAATGTTAGATGAAATTCATTAAAGGTATTTGTTGTAAGTAAAAAATAATCAAAAAAAATAATAATAATAATAATACTCTGCAATTAAATATTTCTCTATCTACATACATATCTATGACTATGTAAGAAATCATAATGTTTTCTACCATCTAAAGAAATAAAATGAATAAAAAACACTCTACTTTCAGTTTATTTATAAAGCAAATACATCAAGTTGTGAGAATGCCAAATTGGGTGAGATTTGACAAAATTATGAGACAACAATGAAAATATTTAACAACAAAGGTACCACACTAATTGTTTTGCAGAATGCTCTAATATTTTGCACATAAATTTTCTCACGATTTATCGACTGATATCTTTAAAATCACGTGTTTTGTTTTTGGTATTTTGTATAAATAAGCTATCTATACACAGTAAAACTTGCTTAGTGTTGCTAGATCATTTGTTGAATATTTTGCAATAATAATTATCTAGAAATTAATATATGTCTGTCCCCATCATGTCAAATTGAATCTATTCTAATTCCAAGACTTTTCTTGATTAACACTGAAAAAAATTATTCTGCCAACTTGTATAATTGATCTTAAAAAGTTAAATGATTGGTCTATTTGCCTTTGACATAATAAGGTACAGATATAAACATACTACATCACATATAAAAACATTAGCATAATAATTAGTTAAAAGTTAATCACAGCTGTTAGTTTTCCATCATGCATCAAGACTTCTTTGTCAGAGCTTGGTTGAAAGGTCGCATGTCAAGGTAGAAGAGATTTGGAGGTGAAGGTCAAGTTCCAACCAATAAGATGGTGAAAAGCCCTGGCCAATCACATACCAGATTATGCATTTACAAGAATATAACGAATGTATAATGCACATCTGGTAGTAACTGCGAGAAGGCATGTTACCATAGTAACTGGTAATTTTGCTATTAATACCATTGAAACTGTCAAATTTGGCCTAAAATATCAAACATCTGCATTAAATTTGAAAAGCAGGTGTAAAATTTTGCATTTTTGTGCAAATGTGCATTTAATTTTGTGAAAATTGTCCCACCTCCAAAATTTGTGAATTTAATTTTTGCCTTCTCTCCAAAAGTGCATTACTTATATACAATTAAGTTGAAATATCAGCCAGAATTAAGAATGGTGTTAACACAGAGATTGAAAGAAGTGTACATGTATAAGATGTTAACACAGAGATTAGTTATCATGGTGCTAACACAAAAACATTTAAAAACAAGTGTATACATATATCAAGTGTTAACAGTGACTAGTTACCATGGTGTTAACACAGAGATTAGTTACAATAGTGTTAACACAGAGATTAGTTAACATGGTGTTAACACTGTGATTAGTTAAAATTAAGCAAAACATAAGGAAGAAGGACAACTTTTCTAACAAGTGCATAAGTACATGTTTTTATGATAAAAACACAAATATAAATTCAACTCACAGAAACAAATTACTGTGAAGCTGGAAAGTTTTGGTATTGGGTAAATTTGGTTACATTCACATTTAAAGAAAGTTCACAAAAATTTTCCCAAAGCAAAAAGTTTTGTTTGAAGGAGTTATATGGAAAAGCAAAGGCTGTGTCGAATTTGAAACCTCCCTCGTGAAACATATGTCCCATAAATTCATGAAAATTTCCACAGTCCTTTTTTTTCAACAATTAGATAATTGCTTTGTGTCATTTCATTTCTGAATATTTCTAGGTTTTCTATGGTTAATTTTTTTCTCAGACTTTTTTTATTATGTTTCTAAATGGTATATGAAAAGGAAGTTGAAATTATATACCGCATCAAGTGCCTTCATACAAAATCATATATCAGTTCTAGTTACATTGAAATCTTTTTCATTTATGGTGAAATGTGAAGACTAAACAACATGTACTTTTATTTGTAAGAAATACAATATACAGGTAGAAGAATATTTCAAAAATCACCCAAATAGGTGACTAAAAATTATGCAATAATATACAAATACTGTCAACTATCTACCATTAGTAAATTCAAGTGTATTTAATGAAAAAAATCTTTTCTGAATAAAATGCTTAAAATTTAGAAAAATGATTCCGACAATGAGAAAAAAATCTAAAAAGCAGGAAGTTTAATGTGTCTCATGGAAATTATTCTGCATTTTTTTTTTCATTCATATTTCATATAGTTAGAAAACTAACAAAATAATCATTAAATTTGCAGAAAGATCAATTCAAATACAATTGTATTAGCAGCATTATATTTTATGAAATTACACTATATAAAGTTGAAGTTCTTGTTTAAAACAGAAACCGTTTGTTGAATTGACAATGATAGAGAAATCATAGTAAATTAGGAAGGTACTAATTTCAGCAGAAAAAAACAAACACAAAAACAATTGAATTAATACATGTATCTATATTTGCATCTCAAGAATAATTTAAAAACTTTCTTTTTTCAGACATTTACCTCTTTTAAGTGCACAAAAGATTTTTTCTAAGCCAAATAATATCTCCCAACCTCCCTAAGAATGAAAAGGAAAAATAATTTGAGGTAAAAATTTTCAACACTGGTACATACAAAAAGAAGATAAATACCATTAAAGCTTGTTTTGAGTATAAATTCAAATTGTTTTTGTTTTCAGCATAACTTCACATAATTTCAAATTCAACTTGAGCTACAATATTACAGAACAAAGAAAAGATACATGAGAGAATGATGAGATAATCTAAAAAATATAAAATTCATAGCATCATCTTTAAACTTTCATTTATTTTTGTTTGTGTTAAAAGCATGACTTTGATATTTCCTTTTGCGATCTACATCAGGACTCTCATACATGTATGTAAGTTTACAGACAACAGAAAATATATATCATACAATCATGGACTACACATAAATATATACTATTTAACTAAATTGACAGAGAAACTTTCAATTGCAGAGTAAAATTTTTAAAATCTGAATAAATAATAAATTTCTAAAATTAAAAAAAAAATTACAATATTGAGTTAGAGATCTAATTCCTGTAAATACAAGGTTTACTTACCTTGGTAAAAATAAAGTAACCATTATATATATCAAACCTTTACACAAATTCTCCGCAGCAACAATACTGAACATTACCGTTTCTCCGCTGCTACATCATAGAAACTTACAGAGTTTGCTCCCTTTATACCTATTATCTTATTCAGGGCGGAAAAAGAATAGAAGACAACAAGTGATGTTCATCCTTCCGACATTAAAAACAAACAAATGAACAGGAAATCGGTGGTTAATTACACTTTGAAAGATCAATAACGGAAAATCTGCTTCCTCGGATTCATAGTTATTAAAGTTAATTGCGTTATTAACAAAATCCTTTTTATAAAACATTTCTGGATCCACACCTTTGTGAAATTTCATTTTCACATTTCAGAGTGTTACAAATTTGGAAATCAGAAAATGAACCTAGATATTGTATAATGTTCCCATATTTCAGTTTTGGGGAAGTGGTGGACTAATGTATCTAATCAGCCATAAACTTAAACAAAAAAAAATTTGTCAACCTTCCAAGAACTGATTTTTAAAAATTCAATATTTCCATAGACAAGACTAGACAAGAATTTTTTCTATTAAAGAAATATTAAAAATCATATGTATAAAGGTGTTACTAAACAATAAGTTAATATTCACCAAATGCTAAGTTTAAAAAATATTCGATAAAAACTGCAAACACAAAGTTATTTGGTGGTACATAAATGGTTTTCAAGTTTAAACAGCTCTATGTTTTACGCAATACACACAATATTTTTCCACATCAATATGACTACTTATAAGTACAATGTACAAGTGACATTACTTTCTTTACTCTATTACTAACTAAGTATCACCAATCAAATCTTTTATTTTTTGTCGCTTTTCTATAAGTAGATAGGATTGATATTTTATCGGACGAAAGGCAGTTTTATACAACTTATAACAAGTCTATTTATCTTCGACAGTATCTCTTAAATATTTGAAATTAATATTTCATTTGAAAACTTTCAAATATGCAAATACTGAACGATTTTAGTAAATCAATTTTTAATTTGTGATTTGGTCTCGATTGTAGACAAATGGTTCTAGTTTCCATCGATTTGTTGTATGCAGAGTCAGTTGATCTTAATCTTGTCTATGTTTTATTCAAGGGAAACAATACATGTATACGATATGAAACTTGGTACCAATACAATAACTCTATATGTCAAATTGTATAGTCCCCCATAGAGCTAACTGTATACAGTTATCTAATGTGATAAAGTCGATCTTGGTTTGACAGTCACGAAAATTTATTACAAAACAAATTTTACACCTGTTTATTGCCATTTTTAAGCATGTTAATACATGATATTTTGTATTTATGAGATTTATTAATTAACAAACAAATGATCAATTTTGTGTACCATACAAATCCCTCAGAACAAACAATATATGAATACACCTCAAATTTGTCCATCTCTCATGCCAATAAACCATAATCTTTGCACATTATTCAACAACTTAGCAGACTTTATCATATTTCTTTTTACAAACACATGTCTACCCATTCCAGATTCTTAGGCTTTTTAACCCATCATTTTCCATTCTGATGTTTGCTACAAATATGTGAAACTCTGAGAGACGACCATACCGGTTCTTTTGTTAAAGCAATGAAATTTAGACAAATGAACATTTCTTCCATATAACACATATTTCAGTTGGTTTCCATAAACAAACTACTGTCAAGGATTGTTTATATGACGTGTCTTGAAACAGCATTTTATTCAAATCTTTAGTATTCAAAACATGTTGAACTTGAATGAATAGTTTTTGAGCAACATTTGTGAATTTTGTAAGCTATCTAAATCTTCAGCATGCTAGTTTTACAGCCTACAGTATAAGTGTGAAGCCGACAACAAACCTTATACCGATTAATCAGCAAACCCTGGGTTGTCTGTCTGGTTACTCCTACATTTGGATGTGTGTATTAATGGTGGCACCCATCGATTCATAATGATAAATAAAAAGGTCTATACTCTGGGTTTCAATAGGAAGAATAGACATGCTACAAAAGTTTTTGCTGTAGCTCTATATATGCTGTCGGGACTTTATACAGTCAACAAATATTAACGAATGATTTTGTCTTGTACAGGTTTAATTAAACAAGAAATCTTCCTAGTGCTTTGTATTATATATAAAATTTTTATATAAAATGAGCGAGTTTTATTGATATATCTGTGACATGATTTGACATGTTAGTTATTGAACATCGTGTACACAGTTTTTAAACATAATGATCAATGAACATTTATACATTACCAATTGTGAATGAAATTTGCTTTTAGATCAATATATACCTAATATGGAATTTATCTTGTACATTCATGAACTAAGTTGGATTTAAAATTTACCTGGCCAGTTCGATTCAAATTTTATATATTTTTCCTACTACTTCAAACCTGAATTTGATTTATGTCATTGATGGAATGAGGTTACAAGTCACTTTTGGAAGTATTCAAACTAAAACATACAATGCTGGTTCTGCTTCTACAGAAGAGGAATGGCCGTACCCTGGGTGGACATAACACTGAAAATACAACTACTACAGTCTGAATATAACGTTTCACTTCAAAATATCATTACACTAGACTTGTCACATCTCTTATATGCCACCATTTAATTTAAGAGGGGACAGGAGGTAGTCTCATCCAGGATTCCCAACTTCATTTTTTTTTAATCCTGACATCTCAAATTAGTAAGAACTTATATTGATGAAATTCTGAATCTTGACGCATTGTGTCCCTAAATCCAGGGCTTGAATAATAGAAACTTTGAATTCCCCAGCTTAAAAACTTCAAATTCAGGCACCCCCCAAAAAAGGGGTTGTCCCCCCTCATTCAATTTATGATAATTCCCTTATTTTTTTTTTGGTGACATTTTTTTTACCAAAGAGGGTTGGAGGAATTAAATGAAATACAAAACTAGAAGCTTACATTTTTCTTATTTTGTCCAAAAATATGACTTTCCCCCTTTATTACATGTATTGAAGATTTGTTGGAAAATTAGGGACATCCTAGCATTATTGTAAAGAAAAGTGGAGACTTTTACAAAGGACTTATTAAATAATTACTTAATAAACTGTTCGGCTAATCAGAAAATCACATGTAATTAAATGAAATCCATTTTGCTAAAAATTTCCCAGATGGATACAAGTAAAAACAGGAATTTACCCGCCACAAAAAATGTTGAATTTGCACAAAACAATACCCTTCAGAAATCACTACCCATGATAACACAGTGCAGATTTAAATACCCAGGTTTATTAGCTCTGCCAAATGTTTCATAAATCATACAGTAGATATATTACAGGTCTTTTGTCTTAACATGGCAAGACATTACAATTGGTAAAGTCTCAGGAATACGATTTACATTCCAATCTCGTGTCTATTGTTCCTATATACCTTTAAATGTAATGTTAGTAACATTTTAACCTTTCTTTTATTGAGAAATTAATCTTCAAATTATTCAGGCTTCATTAGATAAGTACATTTAAAACAATCTGTCCTATCCATGTCTGTTTTAATTATTTATAGTGTGCATCTGTCTTACATTGCATGTATAAATTACTACATGTACCCCCATCACTTATACTAAAATGGACTTTTTACTGTAACTTTGTAAATGAAATACCATAAAAAGGTATATAATTTTTGCATTATATTAAAAGTGAGATCACAAATACAATTTTATACTGCAATTGGTGGGATATCATGAATATTTCAGTTCGTCTAACAATTTTCAAAGAGATTACGAAATTTGCAACCCACGAAAATAATCACTTATACAGTATGTGTTACTATATATGAAACCATGAATATAAATAAGGATTACTGTAGTCTGATTGGCCAGATACTTCCAAACCCACCCCTCCCCTCCTTGTACAATTTCTTTCAGAGAATGTTGTCCAAGATGCCCGATTACTGATTTTTGAAAACTGGTATTTGTTAGGCTGATTTTTTATGAACATTTTGGCTGGTTTACCTGAGATAAGTCTAATGGTTTACCTAAGATATGTCTAAGACCAATCTGAACAAAAATGTAAACCTAGTATGTTATTGCTTCCAGAAAAAGATCCTCTTTTGCAGTTTTTGGTCAATCTAAATTGATAGAATCTCAGAACCCTAGCCTCTAACATCTAATTGACAAAATGCTGCAATGCAATGCTGGTGTACATTTGTATGGAGTCTCTAATTATCGTAAGTAGGGTGTAAAATAAATGATTCAATTTTTTTGGTCAATTCCAAACATGTCAATTTTCATCAAAATGACAAATATTTATTGGTTTTCATAATTTTTTATTACATTATGCATGAATAAAATTGTTGACGGTTTCCTGACAGGAAGGAAATGACCACCGGTCCTTGTAAAAGCAACCTAATGATCCTTATCTATGTATTGTCATGTAAATTAATTTTTATACTAACAATCAGGAATATAAAAAGCGTTGAATACACTATATTAGTCTTTTAATAATGCGGCGAACTTCTAAACAGTTTATTTAATAGCTTGTTTTTTTGGTATGGTTGTCCAATTTTTGTCCACAGCATATCAACTTCAACAGATTATATTTTTCTTTTAGAGAGAGTTGTATGTCACTGATTTGCCAAGAGACTATTGGGTTATCAAAAATATATAATTTTAGATTACTGGAACTCCAAACTATATTTTTTTCCTTGAAATAACAGTATTTAACTGACACTAGAATATGTGAAAAACCACACAATAAATCAGTGTATCTTGTATATGTTTTATGCATTTTATAGGCTATTAGAGGAAAAATACCATTTTTGTCTTTATTTGGGACAGGGATGTGTGTCAAACAACTACCCTATATCCATCACTCAATCAAAACACAAAACAAGTACTTTTGTTTAGGGAATAGGGCATCTTACCACACCACTACCTGAATCAACTGGTACTGAGAATCACAACACATTTTTTTTGGAATTAGGTGTCTGTCCCACCACTACCTGAATCAACTACTGAGAATCACAACACTATATAGGAATGGGGTGTCTGTCCCACCACTACCTGAATCAACTACTGAGAATCACAACACAATATGGGAATGGGGTGTCTGTCACACCACTACCTAAATTAACAACTTAGAATCAAACAACAATATGGGAATGGGTTGTCTATCACACAACTACCTGAATCAACTACTGAGAATCACAACACAGTGTGGGAATTGAATGTCTGTCACAAACTACCTGAATCAACTACTGAGAATCACACCACAATATGTGAATGGGATGTCTGTCACACCATTACCTGAATCAACTACTGAAAATCACAACACAATATGGGAATCGGGTGTCTATCACACCAATACCTGAATCAGCTACTGAGAATCAGAACACACACACAGTGTCTATCACACCACTACCTGAATCAACTACTGAGAATCAGAACACACACACAGTGTCTATCACACCACTACCTGAATCAGCTCCTGAGAATCACAACACAATGGCTATAACAACACTACCTGAATCACAACACAATATGGGAATGGAGTGTCTGTCCCACCACTACCTGAATCAACTACTGAGAATCACAACACAATATGGGAACAGGGTTTCTCTAATTTCTATCCAGTTTTCACACCCCCTGAACGGTTGTGAAACATTTTTTCTCCTCTCTAGAGAGAGGAGAACAAAGTTTCGTGACATTTCCCGCCAAATTTATTCGGAATACAATCCTCGGTGTTTTTCGTCCAGTTATTAGAGAAACAGTTTCCACAACTTAAACACCTTTATTATGAAATTTCTCACATCTCGTTAAATAAATTTTCAAATTTTTAAAAGCTCGGCAAGCCTCGCTTTCAAACATTTGCAAAATTTATTTAACTCGATGTGAGAAATTTCATAATCAACTAGTTCTCGTTATGGAAACTATATATCTATCACACCATTTCTTCAATCAACCACAGACAATCACACCATGAAGCCAGTACTTTAGGAATGGGAAGTTTACAGTATGCCTATAATCACATAACAATTAGAACATATTGATTCATTTCAATAATGGCGTTTTCTGTGTTTCTGAAAGAAAAGGATATATTTTTTTAAATATTGACAAAATAGGAAGAATGTCAGCAGCAAATCAGAATGTCTTCCTTGACATAAAGATAAACTTTGAAAAAAAATCTTTTATGTTTGTAATGATTGTTATCATGGAAAAATTGTTTTCATTGTCAGAAAATATTAATTTCACCGAAATTTCCGTATTAAACTCCACAACAATGTACTAGTTGTGGTCTTATGTAACAATGTACTAGTTACTTCCCTGTCCCCATTACCTCAGCAGCAAATAGAAGTAAAAGTGACATACCCCTCTTTTGTACTTTCACTTTCAGTTTTAAATTATTTAATGGGAGGGAGTTTATTTTTTTACACAATATCAAGTTATTGAATTTGAAGCAGCATTTCAATAAAGTTTCAGAATTAATAGTCATGTTTATAAAACAACTTGATTATGATTCAAAGAGTACTTTATTCACATCAAAAAATAAGAAACAGCTGGGGTAATTGTTAAATGGAACAACTAAAAAATTAATTAAGTATAAATATTAAAGATAAGAATTATTCTGTAACCAAATACATCAATAATTCGTACATCTACCTGTAATTAACTGCTCAGGTATGTCCCAGAACATTGCAATGTAACCTTAGTCCTACCTATTTATACCTGATTGTGTATTACCCAGAATTAGATAAGTATATAGGTATTTTCTATATCCCATGATCACTTGGGAGAGTTCATTTGTACAGTAAGGGGTCAAAGTGTACCTATTCAGACCTACGCTCCAAACTGATATCTTAATTAAAATCAAACGGTATTTTAGAATTAGCGTTTTATAAAATCATTGTGTTATTGCCTGCTGGCAGAGTTACAATTTTCCTTCATTTAAAAGACAAAACCTTTTAAATTGAGTTTGTTGAATTATTTCCAGATTGATAAGTCATGTGACATCTACATGTCGGGACACGCTAACCAAAAAAAAAAGAAATGACTCGACATAATCATATGTAATATTACCTGTATGTATAATAAAATCAGCAAATATTTACACATAAAATTATCATGTCACAATGACTATAATTACACGAGACCAAATACACAAATTTTATAATACTAGTTCATAACTACGACCCTCCAAAATGCCAAAGCAAATTCTTAATATTTGAAACTATGTGAATCCCTAAAAGGCTTATTGTCGACTTAGTTTACTCTATGTCTATAGGAGTCTAGGATGGTGTTTATTTCGCTAAACTTGATTACTCTTTATTTACGGGCCAACTCTGACCTGCAGTTGGGCGTGGGGTTCCCTCACAGTTCATTTAAGATCTTATGGTGGCTTTGAGTTGTTATTACTCCCCTTTGAGTTGTTGTCTTTTTGACACTTTCCCCATTTACTTTCATTTTTTCTATTATCAAAAGAGTTTAAGCCTACTGAACCCTCTTTCACACATGCCAACTAAAATTTACCAAAAACCAAGATTAAAAATATTCTAAAATTTTCAGAATCTATACAATTTTATTGGATCCTTAAAGTATGATAAAAATGTTATATGTATATTTAGTACATGAAAATTTGAAATGACTCGTTTTTAACTGTGAAGAAGAGATGTATTTTTGTTTTGGGATAAAAATTGTCAAGTTAACATTTACTGACATGCACAATTTCATTGTTTCCACTAAAAATAGGACACTATGCTTGGATACCTGCTTGCTTGGGTATCATGAATGTATGCCAAATATTTCATTGAAAGACTGGATCTTTTTGCTTTTTGGTTTCAAGTCAAGTCAAGTCAAAGCTTTATTTAAAGACGAAATATATATATATACCAATAACTTCCAACTTTCCAACTGTTTCAATTACTTAATTAACATTTCACAAATCTTGCATGGTCATACATGTCCATTCAAGTTTAGTATATGGAATCAATAAAATAATTATACTAGTACTTAATTATTTTTTAAAAATTCTTCTAAGATTTACTTTTTAATTATATATTTTCAAATTGAAGAGTAAATCTGGAACGAAAGAGGTAAAATTCAGAATGATGACATGATCATTTTCAAGAATCATCACAGACAGTTCAGAATATTTGGCAACTATACACCCATTTATTATTTATTCTGTTAAAAAGATCTAAGATGTTTTTGTAATACTGAATAGCTTTTTTTCTAAATATAATTAGAATCTTCAATTAAAGTTAAAAAATCTTTTAAAACAACTCTTGGTTTTCCAAAAAACTTCAATGAAATATGTTCATTTTTCATCTTACATCAAAATGTACATAAATAGCTAATGGGAGATAACTCTAAATCAACATAAACTTTGAACAAACAGGATTACCCCAAAGCTGGCAATAAGCCAATATATCTACCCACTTTTCATGGAATATGAAATTGAAATTAAATATGTAGGTGTTATATTTAAATTAGAAATGATGTAACCATATTATATATGTATAATCAATGGTTTTATTTAAATATACATTATATACTATTACAAAACTAGGACATGATTTTAAAAATGTGTTTTTCCAATCCCTCTTTTCTCTAAATATAATTAAACTATACATCTACTGCATAAAAACATGAGTAATTATCATTTTGGAAAAAAAACTCATAAAAAATGTCTCATTCAAACAGAAATAAAGTCCGCTACATATACACTGAACTGCACAGAATTGTGCACGTGTCCAATATTAATAGAGATCAGGCCAGCATTCCCTCTGGCCAAATGTAAAATCAGTATCTACATGCAACAGAACATATATATTTTGTGAAAGTGCTTCTATTGATGGATTTCAATTTCAATAAATGTGGAAATATCTTTGATTTACAAATTTCTTCAGATTCTTGACTTAAAAACCATGGAACAATAGACCATTTGCCAATTAGGCTGGAGTTGCCAAATTTGACCTCACATTTTACAAACTTATCCAAAGGGAAGCAACTATAGACCTGTCAAACATGACAGGTTTCCAACGTAAACTAACAAAAATGTAAAAATTATTTTCTCTTGACTTTCATGGTTTCCAAACTTCATCTTTGGTGAATTTTATCAAAATAATTTGAAATTTTATGTGTCTATTTGTTTTATATCTCAACAGATTCAGTATGACAACTTGTCTGGTGTCACATGATCTTGATTGAGTGAAAATTTTACAGAACAGAACTGAAGTCGGTAATTGGCAAATCATCTATTGGTTAAACAAAAAAAATCAAGATAAGTATAATCATTATTGCAAGATATTTTTTTTTTGCAAATTAAGGGGTAAAGTGCAATTCTAAAAAAAAATCATTATCCACAAAAAAGAAGACTTTCACGGTACTTTAAATAAGAAATATATTTGTTACTAATTTCATACATCTTCATAAAATTTACATTTCCCAATAAAAATCATGTCTTCTCCAATATTTGGAGATGACAATGTTACTAGAAATGAACAGAAAACAAACTTGGCACATTCTCTCCAGAGGAAACACTGTACTGCTCTGTAAATGTATGTCGATTCATCCTGCACAGGAAAATATACAATGGTCTCATGCTAATTTCTCTTGCAAATTTATTTCTCACATTGAGTAAGACACAAGAGAATCAGCTACAAATGAGATGTACTTTTTCCTGTACAAGAAGCCACCACCAATCTCCACAGTGATCTCCATGGTGATTAGCTCTGTGCTTGAAAATTTGCCCATCAACCAATCACAACAAAACACAATGAACTGTTCTTTTGTGCAAGTAAAGACTCTGCTTCAAAAACTGGTGCATGAAGTGTAACAAACGCCGACCGAAAACCATGGTAACATATAGCAAAACAATAATGATACAACATGTCAGAGGATGATGAACGATGATTAAAAGAAAGATCTGAATTCTTGTGACATTGAACCAGTATGAGGTGCAAATGAATTATATAGTTCCAACATTAATAGTGAAGTGTGATTTTGAAATGCCATAACAAAATGTGGATATGTATTAGTAATGGAATGATGACAATGAGCCAGTATGATAAGACACTGAGCCAGTATGATATGACATTGAGCCAGTATATGATTTGATAAAGAACTTTTGATGAAATGACACAATTTAAAATGAAATATGATATGAGAAGATAATCAACCAGTATCATGAGATATCAAACCAACTTATTATTAATATGACCTTGAAGTAGGATGATTTGACAATGAACCAGTGTACTAAGATATTTAACCTGTATGATGTGACAATATACAAGTATGTGAATTGAACCAGTATGATGAGCATTGATCCAGCATGATGTGATATTGAGTCTGAATCATGTGACAATGAACCAGTATGATGTGTATTGAACCAGCATGATTTGATATTGTGTCTGGATGATGTGATAATGAACCAGCATGATGTGATATAAAGTCTGGATGATGTGACATTGAACTATGATAATAATGAACCAGTTTGATTCCAATTAACCAATGAGTGACATAGATAGAGTATGTATGATGTGATAATGAACCAGTATGATTTCATATTACTTGCTGTATGATCTGAACAAAAGAGATGAATGAGATCAAAACCTTGTGATAGACAACTTTTTACCTCCCTGTTGACATTCTCTACAGTCTTCTTGATTTGATGTCATCTTCATTCTTCCATTGATGATTTTCTTCCCCAGAAAAAGATACCACCAGCTGTGTTCACTATATTTTACAAGGTGAACACCCAATGGTACCTTCTCCTCGACAAGACTGTTTCTTCCCTGGTCACAGTTGTTGGTCCAACACACAAAGTAAGCGGAAATCAAAATTCCTGCAGAAAATGCTTTCATAGCAAAAATCTAGAGAAAGATAGACATGAAAAACAACTTTGAAAATGTCATTGCCATATAAATCTGGTTATATAAATACCAAAGTGACCCAAATACTAGAATTCTGAGCAGAACAAAATAAAGCATGCCATATAAGATAGCAAAGCAGTATAAATAATCAACATTAAAAATAGAAGTTCAAATCTGTAATATTGCTTAAGACTTTTTTAATCCAATTTCAACACTGAATCTCCCACTGACATGAGTTGAACATGTTATCAAAATAGTTTTTAAAATATCATCATTTATATAAATATCAGAGTATGGAATTCCCCTGTTGTAAAATATATCTTATCGTAAATGATATCATATGTCAGTAGAGGGTAATTCTGGCAGCCATACAAACATTACATGATTAACAGCCATTAATGTCACAGTACATCTTCAATATTAACTATCACAAACAAAAAATGATTTTATTGTTGCAAAGATAGATATTATAACTGTAATTAAATATTCATAAATAAATTGATTCTTTTAAATTTCTCTTTTCAAAAATCTTGTTTTTTTAATTAAATTATCCACATAAAATTTGAAGACTTGTCATAATATTCTTCAAATAATTTAATTAGGTAATAAATCAATAAATATCAATAAAATTGTATTAATCAGACCCGTATAAACCTGTACTGGCCCCAACAAGTTCCAACACATAATGTGTATTGCTACAACTATCAGCTGTCATCAAAATTACTATTAGCAATTTTTTCATGAAAGCATCAATTTTATCATTCTTGACTTGATATGCATTCATTCAATGACATGAGCTTCTCATTTCAACAAAATGATATTTAATTAAATATCAAAATTAAGAGTAAAATGATAAAAAGTGCTTACCCATTATTTCCACTGATGACCTTTGGAGGTCACATGATTATGACATCACAGAAGTGTATATCTATCTACAGGTATTTAGAGGTTCAGTTAAGGGGAAAATATTTTTACCAGGATATAGATAAGAAGAATTAAAACTCCTATCACAATTCAAATATAGAGAATATCAGAAATTAATATTTCAATTTTATAAAAATGTCTTTTGATTATTAGTAGAAATGTTACAAAGGAATTCTACAATACACATCAAATGGGTGTCCCTTTGAAGTTTGTCTGAACTTTCTTTGTGCACTAGTTCAACACTACAGGTCCCCTGGCATACTGTCAAAGTAAAATATATTGTGCTATCTTTTTATGTGAAGCAAGTCTACAATTAAGTTCATCTACTGACTGAGTCAGACAATGATAGAGTAACACCCGGGCCAGTATGTCAAGTTATTCAAACCTTTCAAAGTGTGAAAATTTTTATTTCTATGAAGAAACATTTATGTATTCAATTTAAAAAATATTTACATGAAATGGATTGATATAATTGTAAAATTAAAAACTTACTTTGTGAACAAACATTTGACTTACTTTTCCATGATACACAAGCTGTGACAAGTCTGGTCTTGTATTTAAAATAAATTGATCCCCAATACCTACACATCTGACAAGGATTTTAAAAATGAGATTATTGTCAACAGGAACTGTTGGTATATATGCAGTTTTTTATCCATGTTCATACAACATGAATCATGTATATGGTTACATATTACAGGCTTTTATTACCCTAAACAGACTACTGAAAATATATCTTCTTCCTTTATCTATTGTCATATTTAGTCCAAAAAAATGCACACATAAACTTTTATTTCTTACACATAAAACATTCATCTATCTACTCTTATCAATAGATTGGTATGCTTACTTTCATCAGTACCTGATATCAGTATCTTCACTCTACTTATCTTAGACTTAAACAGTAGCCGACAAAGTTTGTATGTAAAACCTACATAACTAAAACTAATATAATGAAAAATACAAAGATATATTGTGTATTCCATATGATGTACATATATCATATAAATGTGTATTTTTTTTTCATATTCCGAAAAAAAAAAATCGTAAACATGTGTTGAAAGCACAGCAGTTTGCAAATCAAAAGACCACCATCCAAAACTTACAATCTTGTGTCTGGTCCTGACTCATCGCCCTCTATCCTGTAAACTTTCCCATACATCACATACTCAAAACTGTCGGCTCTGGAGGGACCTGTATCTGTAGGATTAAATTCTCCATCATCAGGAGCACCATCTTCTCTTAGAGTTGTTGCAAGGACCATACGGAATTTGTCCCCTGTAAATAAATACATTGATATTACAAATAATCTATTTCTCAACACCATGATCATGAGTCCTTGGCATCATGATTCAATAGTGTTTTCTTCAAGTTTTATATTACAATAGCTTTTTCCCCTGTGAAGTAGCAGTCTAAAAAGTCAGTTGAAGTGAAAGTAACATACAAGCATTCTTCAGGGGACATGAAGTATTGAATCTATGAATGAGATCTATTGGGTCTAACTGTGGACCACCCATTTAATTCATTATTCTTTACTTATGTCAAAACTAAAAGCTTGATTAACATGGTAAAAACCAGTTCAAGTTTGAAATTTCAATAATTAAACTATGAAAGGTATTTAAGTAGATTTCTGTAGATAACGGTTATCAATGATATAGAACTGACGTGTCGATGCATGATTGTTGGTACTGTGTGGGTGGTTACCTAACCTAAAAGAAAACTGACACACACACAAGATTCCTTAAAATACCTCAAACAATTTCATGAAATTTAATCCCAATACATCTACATGTATTTAAAACAGTTTAATTTACTTGTGAAAACCTTACTTGTAACATAAAATGGAACAAAGGATATATTAAATAATTTATGAATGATTACCATGATTACAAAAACAGGATATTTGAGCATATTTATACAGATATGAGGAAGAAATATCAAGACAATGTCAAAGCTTGGGTGATAAAAGACTAAATTATTGCATGAACATACACTATCACAACTTGTCAAAATGACTGTGAATGGACCATCAGGTATAGTAACTATTTAACAAAAATAATTGGTAATGGTTCCACGGAACCCATTGTCTCACCTGCTCACTCCACTGTTATGATATACATTATAATTTGGTCTATATTAAGATTTGGTTGCTAAGTAGATCTGTATTGGTCTTCACAAATTTAGGAAGTTAACCAAAATTGGAATAAGAAATTTTTGAAATCTATCCATTGAAAAACAAAAAGTATGGTTGCTTACAAGAATTCCCCTAAATTAATTGTCTTTGAGAGTTTCAGGGAACTTACCAAAACTGCCATAAAAATTTGGTGAGATTTGACCATTGCAAATATTTGTTTTGATTAAATTCCATCCAAAAATCATGGTCCCAAAAATTGCTTGTCTTTGAGAGTTTCAGAAATTTACCAAAATTGGAACCATAGTTTTTAATTCTTTGTTTTCAGAATTATATTTCAAAAGAAAAAAATAGCTAAAATATATGAGTGCAAAATTTCAAAAATTGTTAGTCTAAGATATTTTCAGGTAATTTACTAATGTTGGATTCGAAATGGGAGACAAAAACCATCTATGAATCTTTTAATAATCAAAACAATCATGTATTAAAATAAGTCAGAGAAAATACACCTCACAGGATAAACATGAATTAGCATGATTTGGTATTAAAATTAGCAGTGTAACATGGGGTTGTAAAAATCCACATAGAATATACACTCAATAAAGGGCTACGCCGAGCGCAGCATGATACGACCGCAGCATGTCGATCACTGAAATTTCAACAAAAGTAGTTCAAAGTGAATGTGGACACAGTAAAGAGCCTGAAACAATAATTAGATGGACACAAAAAGAAGCTTGACAGTTATTAGCTGGAAACAAACTACGGAAAAAATCAACCCTTTTGATCACTTATTGATAAAAAAAACTGTAAGAGCTATGCAAAATATGTTACTATCAACTAACACTTTACATCCATAGAAATAAAAAAAAAATCCATCGAAATCTGATGAAAAATAAAGATTTGATATATTTAGAAAAATTGCAATTTTGGCCCCTTTGACCCTTTGTAGCTCGGAAAAGGTAAGAGCTACGCCAAATCCTTTGGCATACTACTGAAAGCTTAGATCAAGAGGAATCCCAACAAAAAAATCCCATCAAAATCCGATGAAAAATAAAGATTTGACATATTAAGAAAAATTGCAATTTTTGCCCCTTTGACCCCTTGTAGCTCGGAAACGGTATATGCCATGCCAAATCCGTTGACATACCGCTGAAAGCTTAGTTCAAGAGGAATCCAAAGAAAAAAATCCCATCAAAATCCGATGAAAAATAAAGATTTGACATATTTAGAAAAATTGCAATTTTGGCCCCTTTGACCCCTTGTAGCTCGGAAACAGTAAGAGCTACGCCAATTCCGTTGACATACCTCTGAGAGCTTAGATCAAGGAGAATCCAAAGAAAAAAATCCCATTGAAATCCGATGAAAAATAGAAATTCTACATAATCTGCAAATTCGCAATTTTGGCCCCTTTGGCCCCTCATAGCTGGGAAAGGAAACAAGTTACCAAAAATCTAATAGCTGAGTGCCACATTAATTTTTCACAAGGAATCCATTGAAAAAAACTGCATCAAAATCAGACTTAAAATAAAAAAAATAATTTTTTTGAGACTAGCCCCTGTTGGGCCCCATTTATCTTGTAAGCGGTACATGCTACGTGAAATCCGTCGGCATACTGCAGATTGGAAATTTCCTCAGGAGCATACTGAAACAAACCCCATCAAAATCCAATAAATAATAAAGATTCTACAGTCAAATATGTGAAAACACCCAATTTAACCCTTTTTTGGCTCGTAATTCTGAAATGGGTGGGGCCAAAAACTAAAGAAAAAAAACATTTCTCAAGAATGTTCCAAGAAACATCATACTAAGATTTGAAAACAATCCGTCCACTAGAACCAAAGTTATGCTGTCAACAGACACGAAAATACCTAATTTAACCCCTTATTGGTCCCTTTTTTGCCTCTTTTTCAAAAATGGGTTGGGCAGAGAAGGCAAAGTTAAAACCCGGGCTTAAGCTTGTGCCAACAAACATCATGCTAAAATTTGGTAACAATCCGTTCACTAGAACCAAAGTTATGCTGTCCACAGACGCCGACGTCGACGCCAGCGCTATACCATATTACAACCACAAAATTTTTGCGGTCATATAAAAACCAAAATTTACATTGTTAGACAATTGCAAGTGCAAACTGAAAACTTGCCTAGATGTGGGATATGTCATGACATAGTAGCATTAAGCTTACTCTGCCTGGATATTGACCTGCATACTACACTGTCAGAGATATATGCAAATGCGAAGTTCAGATCATACTTCCAAGTACATACCGGTAGATGTAATATTTGATA
>MJUU01009942.1:13950-29553 GCA_002080025.1 Modiolus philippinarum | reverse complement strand
CACTAGAACCAAAGTTATGCTGTCCACAGACGCAGACGCCAATGCCGACGCCAGCGCCATACCATAATACGACCCCAAAATTTTGGCGGTCATATAAAAACCAAAATTTACATTGTTAGACAATTGCAAGTGCAAACTGAAAACTTGCCCAGATGTGGGATATGTCATGACATAGTAGCATTAAACTTACTCTGCCTGGATATTGACCTGCATACTACACTGTCAGAGATATATGCAAATGCGAAGTTTAGATCATACTTCCAAGTACATACCGGTAGATGTAATATTTGATATGCATGTAATATAAAACTTAATATACAAGTCCAATAAGTATAATAAAGTAGATCAATGTGACCTAATTTTTCTGGATGGATTGTTGTTGTTGCATGCATACAAGGGTAGATGATAACTTGGACATAAACATAAGTGAAAATGTACTGGTAGGTCATTTGGCCTGAATGTTGAATAGGCATCAGAGATGAATGCATATGCATGCATCCTACCTACTAAGCACAATAACTGAGATATGAACTTGAATGAGTCTATCAAGCAGAAAAGTCATGTGAAATAGACCTAAATTTTTAGAGGTTGTCAGTCAACAAAAGCTAGACCTGTGTGAAAAGTCTGATGATCATCTTGTACCAAGATATACAACTAAATGTTGACACCGACATAGGTACAGACGTGTACCCTGGAGTGCTGAAATCCCACTCCAACTTCTTTGATGGTAACCAAAAACTGTTCTTCTATGGAAAAATCCAATCACCTGACCATTCTATAGGGATTACACAATAGTTAGTTGCAGATCAAGGGTTTGATAATAGAGGAAAAAGCTGAGCACAACTAGGCAATGAAAATTGTTAGACAAATTTTGGCCAAATCCCCCATTTCTCTGGTTATGGGGGAGGGGCACATGTCCCTCATGCACATTTGATAGCTTCATTCCAGTGGCGGATCTAGACTTTCTGCTAAGAGGGGCCTGACCCATAATTTTTTCAAAAAGGGGGGAGGGGGGTGGGGGCCGGAACCCAATTTTTTTAAAAACCCCTAGGAATGTTAAATATTTTCCAACTTAAAGGGGGGCAGGTCCCCTCCCCTAAATCCGCCACTGCATTCTAAGACCTATAATTCATATGGTTCATATGGTAAACTCGGGGCCTACATGGTGACATTACATGGTACTGGTGCTATAGTACAATATTTCAGATGTTCCCTTTTTAAGCCTTTTTATAAATTGTATTTGAATGGTCATTTGAAAGAGTATCATGATTACACACAGTATGGTAGTAAAGTGACAGCAGTACTACAGGTACAAGATTAACAAGGAAGTAAATTAAACGAAGATTCTATTATATTCATTGTAATAGGTGAGAATATTTTCTTGGAAGTATAAAAGTTGACTAATTACTCCTTGTACATAATTTTTCAAATTAAGCAATATTTTGAGAAATTCTACTTATAAAAATATGAATGACTCAGATATTGAATAGTTTAAAATGATCATGTATACAAAGTCCAAAATCAATAATAAGGAATAAACTTTCTCAGCATTTTGTATGATCAGGTCAATGTATGTACCTCTGGTGTGTGAAATATAGGTAGAACCTGATCAGACAGGTAATATGATGACAAATATAACATTTATTTACTCTTGCAGAACACAATTAAATCCAATAAAAAGCAATTTAATGACAATGTTCCATTTAATTTACAAGTTTTTACAAGTTATAAATCAATATCCCTGGGTAAGTAAAGAACAGGTTACAGTGACAAATGGTAACTCAGAATATACCTCCAAATTATATCATATTAATTATAATCTAATAATAGCAATATAATTGTGTATTGCAGGAATGCTACACACCAGTCATGCCATCAAGATACTGCTGTGAATCTCTGATAAAATTCCTTCACAAATAATTTGAATCCTTGGTACATGTACATGTTTTTTTGTATTTAAGAAGTCAAGGATCTCTGTCATCCATACAAATGTATTGGGTGCTGTTTTTTTTTTGTTGTTCTAGTTGCCAGCTACAGATTGATTGTCAGAATGGTTGTTTACTAACTTTAATAACATCTAGTAAATCTTTTAATTATTTTGTCGTTTCCTATGAAACTGTTCTACATGCTCAGATCCAGACATTTTAATGCAACCATAAATTTAAAATTTGATTTGCATTTGATCTTTTAGCTAATAAGATACCCCGATAAATGATTTTAACAAGAAATTCACAAACTGAATGGATTATCTATGTGGGAAACTGCAAAATGCTAAGGTTGGAAAAAAAGTTGTGTGTTTATAAGGGTAACCCAACCTTACCTAAAATTTATGCCTACCCTAATTTTTTGGCCTATTTTACAACAAGCACTGTTGAAGTCCGAAATGTTCCCCCATTACTACAATGTAAAAAAAAAAATTAAATTTCCTACCCACCCTACCTGACTAAAAAACCATGCTACCCAAATTTTTTAGGCCTAATGACAGAGAAAATACAATGGCTCAATCTTGAACATAAGGAGTGTGGATACAGATGGAAGCTTTATTGATGCCAACAGAATTTGGTCAAAAATGACAAAAAGGCTTTTCACCTCATTTTTTCTCGAACCAACTTTAATACCCTTTTCCCAAAGGCTGAAGTAGCAAGTGACCCCCCCTTTTTCGCCAGTGAGTGTGGCTGCAGAATTTATTATTATGCTCATTGGTTGAGATCAATTAACTTGCAAATTTTTTAAAACAACCTGTAGCATTTAAAAACCTTTCACCAAGCTCACTTACCAAGATCAACTGGGTATATTTGTGTATTCACATCCAGTATCAGGTCCATCTTGAACGATTCTGACTCACAAAATAATCTTGAGACTGAAATAAAAAAAAGTTTAATGAGTACAGGAGGTTCTAAAATTTGAAAAATGGACGAAAAGTCTTATATGATCAAAAAAGAATTGTGTCACTTAGCTCTCTGACATTTTTTACAACCTCTTTCCTCAGTTTTTCTTACATCACTTGATTTTTTATTTTTTTGCTTTCTCTGTATAATTGTTATGCACGGTCTTTCAAGATTAAAGCATATAATGTATATGAAAAGAACATTAGCCTTGTAAAATAAAATAGACCACATTTTGTGATAAGTTTGGGCCAACATTAAAGATCAGCCTCACAGACCATTTGATTTTTAAATGGACTGGGTGAGGGCCAGATTATATTTTTCAACCCAAGTGCTGATCAAAGAATTTTATTTGTCAAAAATCAGGGACAGAAATTTTTTTTTCTTAAAATACTAAATTACTAATCACCCTGAAAATCAAATGGCCTGTGCCTTATAACACCAAAGGACAGCACGTGTTGACCTAAATATTTATCTGTCTTTATATCAGAAAATTTCTATATTTTTTTCCAAGTTGAATGACATGAATGAGAACTTATGGTTTGATACTCAATTATTTATAGAACAGATCAGTAACCTCAAAATATGAAATCACATGACTGCAACCAAAAAAGTGGACCTATCAAATGATTTCACAAAAGTACTTTTTATATACATTAACAATTTAGTTATCCTTCCCTTTTTTGCCAGGGAGCATTAAAATCATACATTGTATATACTACATGTACATGTACATCCATTGTTTACCCCTTAGTACCTGTACCATCATGCTAAATCTTTTTAAAAAATTACAAAATTTCTATTTCATATTATACTAGACAGTCAAACATGCTACATGTAGATATACAATGGGGTTAGGACATCATTAGTGCTGAACCAATAACATATTCTCAAAGATCTATGCAACATCATGCACATAAACTATAAAAAATATTCCCTCTTGTCCATCATGACAAATATGTATATTCTGTATTCTGTATACACATGTAAATAAAGGACACTAAAAGAAGAGATATTGTCCAGCCGAAGACCTTGCTGGATTTTCCAATGTTAACAGGTTTAAAAGAATGATTTTAATCACTGTTGGCATTCGGAATCATATATTCTACCTTTGCAGCTCACCTTACCAGCACACTATTATTCACAATATATAAAGGGCTCTGTCCATCTTGCCCTTCACTGCTATCTGTATAGCTGACCAGTAGTCCAGTAGTGGTCTATATTGTGTGTTCGTTACAATTTACGTCAGGAGTCTCAATGGCAGACCCCTTTTCCGAAATTCCAGATAATATTTTGAACTTTCCCGCTTCACAAACAGGAATTTTTTTTTACAAAGATTAAATTTTTCAATAATCTCCCTTTTCCCTGTTCATGGTTCATATTTTTTTCAGCATTTCCCGCTTCCTGCCCCACATCCTTTCCTGTTCACTTTCAAAGCCCAATCACACTTCCCACTTAAACCCCATAGAGACCCACTATATCTAATCAATCATACTGTATGTTGTTGTATTATGATGCCTATTATGGGTTCTTGATTAATTTAATAAAAGTCTTATTCTTTATATCCAAAAGTCCTTGAGGCCTAAAAAAAATACCTGTGTTTCCGGTAACATACTCTTCAAAATTAGGGTCGGTAGGTAGGCATTTTTGTTATTTTACCAAAACTTTTTACATAGATATATAGAGAGTAACTTCTGGACTTTAACAGTGCTTCTTTTAAAATTGCAAAAAAAAACTTTAGGGTAGGCATTTTTAGCCCCCAAAATCTAGGGTCCGTCGGGTTACCGGAAACAGAGGTTTTTTTTTTATTCTGCCCGAGTATACATGGCACAATCCAGTTCACAATTTTCAGTCAAGCCATTTGGGTACATGTTTTTATCAAAGTCGAAATAAATTTTTATTATGTTAATTGAAAAGTTAAAAAAATTTTAAATAATATGTGTTTTTCTGAATTTCATTAAAAAAATTTACCAAGGTTTAAAGGAGTAAGCTAGTTGACTTTATGAAAGGTGACTGAACTTGTCAACCTACAGGTAATTTAAAAGCAGGTAATGTGTATTTGCTTTCCTAGGCAACCAGTGCAAGATTCAACATGTGGCTACTGTCATTAAATCAGTGATAAAAGTTTTGAAAATATTGAGAAATGTCTACCAAACGAAAAGCAATGCAGTACAAACATATTATTCCTTTTTGTTATAAGAATAGTTGAAAACATAAACACATAACCCATTAATGAACAAAAATCCAGATCAATTCATGTCACAGCCTGCTACATATCATAAACTGAAATCAATGGGTGATACATATTAAACCAATAACCTCTTTTAGCATGTTTAGAAACATTTATCAACTTTCTTTCTTTTCTACAAATCAAAAAAGTATGAATTTATTATCTTGGATGCATTTTTACACTATCAGGCTAAACAAATAAAAAATAATGTTCATGGTTGACCTTACTTGAAATCCCTTTGCACCCTTCTTCTTGAACAAGCTAAAAGATCTGCATTCAAAATGATTCTTGCCAAGTTGCACTGACGTCCCTGTACCATATCTGGAGACATAATGACAGTTGAAGATGATCTCCATTCCTCACAGGACCACACTCTTCTCCTGATTGTGCCAGAATGAAGTACTAACAGTCGGCAGGGGGTTTTGTAGTTATTTAAACGTATCAAGCCAATCACATGAGAAATGATGGACATGAACAAACATGTTCACGAAAAGACCGGGTACATGCTCAATTTTTGACAGTCTTTGCGCATTTTCTATGGAATTTTGCAGAAAAATTAGTTAGTAAAGTATACTTGCAACAAATTCTGACAACATTTAACTTTGGCCTAGGTCCAATCATCTCCAGGATCCATTGGAGAATGTCACGTTTCACTCGACGACGCCATCTTGGAATGTCATTTGCCGGTAAATGGGATTGAACACGTCCAGAACTTCTAGCTTTGAACACGATTCTGAAACAGAACGAAAACAATGACACGCATTAAACTTACCTCTGTCGAACTTTTTTCCATCAGGATCTATGTCTTTCACGTCGAAAATATCTTCAAATAGTACACCAGCCATTGTTCAAAATGCAGGTTTTTACTGTTTGAGAATCGCCACAAGTTATCACAAAAGATATCGATTTTTCTGAATACCAGTTAAAAACTCAAAGCCATAAAATCGAATTGAAGCTAGTAGACAGTCTTAGGAGCCTTTTGTTTTAGGAGAACAGTCACAAATTTATGTTTTATTGTCAGTAAATCATGCTAATTGAAACCGGAAGCGCAGACCTTACAACTTTTCTACTTTCATTATTAAAGAGTTCCGTTACCTGACACGCCCACTTCATACTTACAGGTACTTACAGGTCCTCGTCTAGTTTAAGTTTTGGTGGGATGCGAAAAAATAAGTCGAAAGTGGTTGGCGTTGAGATGGCTTGACTTCTAAAAGTTGACTTATTTTTACAGTTCTTATATACATATATGTGTCATACGAGAACGATAGACTTAACATTACATTTTAATCGTTGATGAATTTGTCCACAAATCGTGTCAAACAGCGTGTGTGCATGAAAATTAAAACCACGCATACTGAGAAAGAGGCTGCTGACGCCAACAAACAAGTACCTTTGATTTCTTCTGTGTGTATTTGAAAAATGTGACTTATATTTCATGAATTATGAAGAAATATGGTCTAATATAGAAAAAAATGAAGACTAAAACAATACTGGTTGGATGACAGTATTATAGGCAAAAATGGTTGGATGCAACACATTTGCGTTTAAGGCCTTAATGATAAAAAATGATACTAAATTATTATTTCTCCAGACTCTTTTTTTATCAGTACATAAAATCGATAGATTATTGGGCGGCATGTATCACTAATACTTATAAAAATGTATAATTTGCAAATTTATCTCAGGTTGGAAGAACGTTGAATGAGAACCTCGGATATTCTGAGTGCTTCGTATTTTCAGAGAAATATAGATAATTTGTGTCTCTCGTATTTTGAATTACAAGTCTATTGATTAAAATTCGTATTTATCCGTGATTCCAGAACTGAATGCACTATTTTTTAGTTTTATAAAAGAAATGAATCAATCATTATCTCACCTGGCTAATGCCAAGGTAACCTTTTGTCATCACTTTGCGTCCGTCGTTCGTCCGGTGTAAACTTATATTCAAAGATCTCCTCTGAAACCTCTGGGCCAATTTGAACCAAAACTTGGCCACAAAAGTCCTTGGGTGGATCTTTGAAAAATAGGTGTTCTTCAAGTCCATGCTATATCCAAGATGGCCGCCAGCGGGAAATATAGTTTTAACATTGGACCCTTTGTAAAAACACGTTCTAAAATTTCTTGTCTGAAACTATGAGCCAGTTGGAGCCAAATTTGGCCACAATAGTCCTTGGGTTGTCAATTGCACAAAAAGGTGTTTTCAAGTCCGCGCTATGTCCAGGATGGCTGCCAGTAGGAAACATAGTTTTATATTGAACCCTATGGGAAAACATGTTCAAGGATCTTCTTCTCTGAAACTACGGACCCAATTTGAACCAAATCTTAGCACAATAATCCGTTAATGGTCCCCTGCAAAAAAAGTTTTTTCAGGTCCGTGCTATATCCAAAATGGCCGACAGCGGGAAACATAGTTTTAACATTGGACCCTATGGGAAAACACATTCAAAGATCTTAAATTCTCTGAAACTACTGAGCCAATTGGATCCAAACTTGGCCACAATAATCTTTGGGTGGTTCCCTACAAAATAGGAGTTTTTTAGGTCTGTACTATATCCAACATGGTTTCCAGCGGGTTAGTTTTAACATTGGACCCTCTGGGAAATATATTCAAAGATCTTCTGCTTTGAAACTGCTGGGCATATGGAACCAAACTTGGTCACAATAGTCTTAATGTGGTCCCCTGAAAAGGAAAATGTTTTTTTCAGGTTCACTCTTTGTCCAAGATGGCTGCCAGCAGGGAAAATAGTTTAAGATTGACCTTCTTGGAAACACTAACAGACTGAGGTCTTTTCCCCTTAAACCAAATGTCGTGTTTAGTGTGGGCTATACTCATGGCACTTACATTGTTAACATTAATAAACTGTTATAAACTGTTATGGCTTCAGCACTTCAGGTCCACAGGCTGGCCGTTTCACTGGATACAAGACAAGTATGTACTGCTAGAGAACTACTACTGAAGCATATTGGAACTTAGTTTAACTACATTACCATTAGAAAACTGGACGAGAACACGTGCGCTAGTTTGAGTTGCTCCGCGCGCGTGCTGAGAAAGACTGGCCATTAAAAATCACAGCATCGGTAACACAGTTGATTTGTTCGTTACAGCTGAGACCGAAACTTATTTTAGTGTAGTTGTCTCTGCCCATTCATTTACACGCTTATGAAATCTACAGAAAACTGGATTCAGCATTATATTCCATCAATGTTATTTAGACTCTAAAATGAGTTTTTCTGGCGACTCGAAGCGGAGCTGGAAAATTGATATACATGTATACGACAGTTAAACCTTAGATTTTCCTCCCAATCCCAAATCATTATAAACAATGCTGTTTTTATTGTTCCTCATCCTGAATTCACCAAAGAGCCTTCAACAATGACCTCATAATATAACAATTTATTAATTCATACAAATTTTGAAGGTTCTCATTTGGTTTAAAGAGAATCTCACATCCGACCAAAATTGTTTTGTCCCACTTGAATCCAACCATGAAAGGTTTTAATCTAAGGTTTTATATGTTTATATAATGAGTTGCATGAATAAATGTTATAAAAGTTGAAAACCGACTGAATCAAATGACTTTAGCTACAGGATTCTGGCCAATGTCAACGAATATGACATATAAACAAAACAACGGTGTATTTGACGTGTTTTGCAACAAAAACAAGATAATGTTTTGCAAAAACCAATGCGGCTCCAGAAAGCCCTTGATAATAGCTTAAGAATGGGCATATTCATTAAAGTGAAATATACTTTGTATGAGAGACATTAAGATTTTTATTTACCTTTACGTATGATGTTGTTGTGATTATCCTTGCATCCGACCGGAAATCGCATTATTTTATTGCATCCATCCAAAAATGAAAGTAGACTTTATACCCCGTGCTTCTGAACGCTGGTCTAAGAGAATATGCGTAATAAAATATATGGATGTTCAGATTGTTTCTCAAAATTTCTGGGTGGGTAGGGCTGGACATATTTGCAGTTGATAACTATCTGTTAGAGGATAAAAATATTCAAAAATACCTTTAGAAACAACCAGGAGAATATGCGGGAAGAAGTCTCACAAGTGTGTTACATAAACAAGGCCCGATTCGAATGCATAACTTGAACACCGGGGGTACTCGAATTTTTTTTTTTGCGGGGGCTAGGTTGGTGGGGGGTTCGGATACGGTCCTGAACCCCGACCCCTTCGTAGACTACTTTTACATGGATTTACAGCCCATTCACGGGCACCAATCTCACAACTCATAACATTTTGTTATGAAAGAAAAATCGTGATGATAATATCCTGTTGAGTGATGTTATCGAGGTCACCGCTTCGAAATGCAAGTACCAACATTTATCATCATATTACCCGTAAAGTATTTTTGTTTTTAAAAATCGGAGAATGTAGTTCGATCGCTATTAAGTCAAGGATGAAATACATACAAAAATCTTATTGAACAGTAACGTATTATTTGCTGAATTACTGTTTTTGTGGGGCTGAACCTGTCAAATTTTTGACAAACAGTCCGAAATTTGTCTTTTTCTCCAAATCAGCAATATTTTATACATATACTGTTATACGTTCGATTGTAATATTTACACATTTGCCTTGATATGTTCCTTTGACACTTAAAGAGATAACATTTTATATGAGATTATAGATTTTGTGAATCGTTATGAGTGATGATATCAGGTTATGAGTTGTGGGATGTTTTATGAGTGATGTGACTAAAGGATAAAGTAAAATCGCCACTCCAGAATATATCTTCCAAGCGACGAATATTATTTTGATAATAGTTTCAGTATAATTATACAAATACAAAAAAAAATCCCAATGTTTAATTTTAGTGTTTTCTGACTGTACCTTTTGCAAATCATAAATACAGTGTTTACATAGATACCTGGGACATCAGAAAATCATTTCATATTGGATATAAAAAATTTAGCCAGGATGACCTTTTCCCGTGACTGGTGTCCGTCTGTCCGTCGTTACCTTTTTATTTAAAAATCTTCAACTCTGAAACCGCTGAGCCAGTTTATGCCCTTCAAAGTTTTTTTTTTATTTTCATTTTCATGCCTCATCTAAGACGGCCGCCAGCAGAAAATATATTTTAGCATATAACTTTTTTGGAAATGCATTCAAAGATCTCCGAAATAACTGAACCAATGGGAATCAAACTTTGTTACAATAGCCCTTGGTGGTCTCCTTTAAAGTGTGTGATTTTTATGTTCGTTCTTATCCGAGATGGCTGCCAGCTGATAACTCAGTTTATTTTAGGACCTTTTGGGAAATGCATACAAAGATGTTCTCCTCTGAAACTATTGAGCATGTTGGAAATATCACAATAATTCTGAAGAGGTCAAGATTGTCGCCATCGAGGAACATGATTTGGCAACTCATTTTATGGAAAATGCATTCAAAGAAATTCTCTGAAACTACTAAGCCAGGTCGCAAAAGGCCTTTGATGTTTCCCTTAAAAGTTTGTGATTTTTATGTTTGTACTCCATCTAAAATGGCCGACAGCTGGAAATATATGATCATACTATAGGAAATGTATTCAAAGAGCTGCTCCTCTGAAACAGCTTGAACAAGTTCTTTTGCCCCTTTTGGGAAATTTCCGCTTGCTTTATTTTGAAGATACTTCAAACTTGGTATGTAAGTTGTTAACTAAAAAACTCACTCAAGTTCGATAATATGTGAACTCTTTGAACTTAATAAGCAAGTTATTAACTTCAAGCGCTGGTCAAGTTTGATTTCGTTTATAAGAGTCAAGTGATTCTAGAAGAATGCTCCTCCAAATTTTGACATTTTGGGGTTTGTGACCCATTACTTTTAAGACCAAGTTCAATTTCTGTTTGAGGGCTTGAAGTGGTTCTAGTGTTATGCCCCTTGAAACTTTGAAAACTTTTGCAAATTATGAGGTTTCCGACCAAAAACGTCTAAACGATAAGGCAGACAGTAAGTCATTTTTCTCGAAACTCGCGCAAAATTATATTTTGGTTTCAGAGGTTCCTCTGGTTCTGGAGTGACGTCATTTAAAAATTTCCGAATTTAGTCCTTTCCAGATTAACAAAAATATATAACGTCTTCCGAAAATGCTAATAAAAGTTGCGTATCTCTGATTTCAGTCCAGGTTTATTTTTTTATTCAACAGGGAGAGTGGTATTTTGGTAAAACACCTTGAAATTTGCCCGAAAAAAAGCGGGGGGGGGGGGCTTCCTTACTAATTTCTTTATTTAATTTTGCTCATGGTTTCACACTAGACTACCTTTATTTAAAAATAAATGCAAAAATACTGTGATTTGTTGGAAAAATGCATGGTCAGAAGTAATAACTTCTCGTGTAGCACGATTAAAGTAGTATTTATCACTTGAGAGACATTTTTCTACTTTGTCCTTTTTAGTCACATCACTCATAAAACATCCCACAACTCATAACCTGGTAACATCACTCAAAACGATTCACAAAATCTATAAATTCATATAAAATATCATCTTTTTTTTAGTGTCAAAGAAACATATCAAGGCAAAATGTAAATATTATAATTGGACATATAACAATATATGTATAAAATATTGCTGATTTTGAGAAAAAGACAAATTTCGGACGGTTTGTCAAAAATTTGGCAAGTTTAACCCCACAAAAACAGTTATTCAGCAAATAATACAAATAATACGTTACCGTTTAATAAGATTTTTGTATGTGTATCATCCTTGACTGAATAGCGATCGAACTACATTCTCCGATTTTTAAAAACAAAAGTACTTTACGAGTAATATGATGATAAATGTTGGTACTTGCATTTCGAAGCGGTGACCTCGATAACATCACTCATAACAGGATATTATCATCACGATTTTTTTTTCATAACAAAATGTTATGAGTTGTGAGATTGGTGCCCGTGCCATTGTAGACTATTCATGTAAATTTGCAACCCCAATTTGTAGACCAATATGCACTCAATATGCACTCATATTTTCAAATTTCACGACATAAGCAAAAAAAAAAAACAAAACAAAACAAAACAAAACAAAAGAAAAAAAAAACAAAAAGAAAAACAAAAACAAAAACAAAAACAAAAACAAAACAAAACAAAAAACAAGAGCGGTTTATTTTCCAAAATGATATGCTGACCTGTCAGGATTAAGATCCAATTAAACCACATTAGAGTGTTCTTAGTTATTATAACCCCATTAGAAACTGGATTTTATAGAACCCTTCAGAGGAAAAGTTCAAATGACATACCCCATCGTAGACAAAATCTGTAAAAGCACCCCGTTTGTCAGAACCTCCCCACCACCTAATATATAGTGAGTGACATCCCCCCGGGAGGAAACAGTGCCTTGAACATTTTTCTCGAAATAATTAACCATATTTTTGAGAACGTCACAATTCCTAAATTATGCAAAGCTGGAATCGGTTGTCCTATTTATATTAANAAAATGGGCGATTTTGAATCGCAATTATCTCGAAAACGAAATCATGAAGGTATACTTTTCTTTGCAGATTTGGAAAGAGCATGCTCAAATTGACTTTATTTAAAAATTTCACGAAAAAATCAGTTCAGGATCTTTACTGTATCGTATCCCCTTAAAGAAGGAAAGCCACAAAACGACCCAGGATCATATAGACGGATAACAGTAACCAGTGCCATAGGAAAAGTCATAGAGAAGGTCCATTAAAATCGAAACAAAACATCTATTCGAGAACATCAGAGTATTATGCAGAAGGGTTTTACAGAGGGTCAGTCTCCAACAGTAGCAGGACTTATTATTTCTAAGTTACATACAGAAGCGGGGAAACCAACCCCCATTATTCATAGCATTTATAGATGCCAGGAAGATCAATGGTATTGTCTGGCGCGCAGGGTTGTTGCTAGAAATGTGCAAAGCTGATATAACAGGAGACAACTGGCTACTATTTAAGACATGATATGAAAACTTGAAAGCTAGTATAAAGTGGAATGGCATAACATCAAGAGAAGTTTTGGAAATTACAAGGCGTGCGACAAGGTGGCGTGTGGTCTCCTACAGCATACAAAGTCTGTATAAACTCCTTACTTACATCATTAGAGGAAAGGCAAATAGGTGCAACTCTAGGATCTATATACTGTGGGGTCCCAACAGTTGCCCTATATGAACACTTATAGCCAACAACCCACAAGACATTCAAACTATGATCAATGTACAAGTAAATAATGCAAATAAAAACAGACATGTCATCCGAGTACCCAGAAATCCTGCCGGTATCTTAAAAGATCAATGAAAAGTCAAATCAAACTTGGATAATGAATTGAGAACTGTTAGACACACCCTCTTCAGCCACACACTTGGGAATTAAACGAGACAAAACTCAAAACATGGTGTCAAAGAAGTGATATACGAGAGAGAATTCAAACAGCACGATAGACGGTATATGCCCTTATGGGAGCTGGGCTTTACGGACTCAACGGAATCAACCCAGTGGTGTCACTCAAACTCATCACATGCTTTGTCGTACCTAGACTTCTGTACGGACTTGAGGTGATAAATCTATCAAAGGCAGATCTTCAAAAATTGTAAACCTACCACACAAATCTGCTTAAACAAATCAAACATTTACCCGAAAGGACGGCTACAGCAGCTGTACATCTTGTAACGGGTCATTTACCAATTGAAGCAGAAATCCATAAAAGAATGCTCACACTATTCTAATGATGGCACCATCGAAAACAATATTGCCTGGAGACAACTTGCCTTAAAGCCAAGAGAGTCAAACAGCTGGTTCGTAAACATCCTGAAATTGACAGAACAGTATAAGCTACCATCACCACACTTTCTACTAACTCAAACAACAGACAGGGAGGTCTGGAAAACACTAGTTAATACAGCTGTTAACAAGTACTGGATCAACCACTTAGTAACCATGACAAGAGAAATATCAACATTAAAATTCCTCAACTTTGAAGACTGCAAGATTGGCCAAGTACATGCAGTATTGAAGTCGTGTGGAACTGAAAATTTTTAAGTCACCAGAGCTTGCGTAAAATCTAAGCTTCTTTGTGGAGTATACTTGCTTCAAGCTGATAAGGCAAAATTCTCAAGAAACACAGTCTCGTCCAAATGCCAACTATGCTGCGAGGAAGATGAGAATCAACAGCTCAAAATTCCACTACATTGAAGAGAAAATGCAACATGAATTGAATAGTCTCACTAGAGGCATGTGTTTTGCGCTACATCATAGCCGCAACTGCCAGTTAAACCAGATTTGACCTATTTAGATTCTTATAGTGTGGGGAGACTGTGTCGATTGTTCTGTTCAGAATATATATTGTTTTGGAACTTTAAAAAAAATTATACTGTTCTGTAAATATAGAGACAGTTAGTATGCGTGTATATATAGATATTCAGAGGATTTTACTTCAACGACTATAGGATTTTACACTTCCGAAGATTGGATGTAGTTCACCTGCTAAAGGTGGTTAAATGGTAAATTATTTTGTCACTTTTTATGGAAAACTGAGCATTTACTCCGAAGCAAGTTATCATAACACAGTAGTTAGATCTTGTCATGCTAATCCCCTTAACTACTTGTCAGATTTTTTATATCCATAACCATTTTCAGTAATTTGCCTTAAAAAATAAATAAAAAAAAAACAAAAAACAAAAAACAAAAAAAAAAAAAAACAGCAATTTCCCAGCACAATGTGCTAATTTTTGTAACGTCAGTCATGCTGTTTGGTCGCCAGATTCCCAAATACAATTGCGAATGGTAATGATTCGGACCAATTTTGATATTTACTTAATGTTTTCAGACGAGAAGATTTTTGAAAAAAAAAATATGAAGGACAGACAGACGACAGCAATAGCTCACAATCACATGGCCCTTTGTACCTGTTGGGCTAAAATGCATCAAAATAGGACTTATAATATGTATTTTTTTTATATTTGGCCCTACTCATCTTGGTAATGGTAAATGTGACGTAAATTGACGATGATTGGCATATCAAAGGAAGGGAATTTTCGCAAGGAAAAGAAAAGAACCCCAATCAAAATATGATGAATAAGAAAGATACTCAGCACGATATAGAATTATACCAAATCTAACCAATGTTTCAAAAAAAAAAAAAAAAAGTTGGGTTACAATACCCAAAACCAACAACAGTCATCCCTTTTCTTTAAGTAATATTGTGTTAAAATTTCGTAAAGATTGGTCAACTGGTAATTAAATTAATTACAGAAACAAAGTGTTTAAAGGATGTCACACCGAGTACCCGAGTATCATACTTTTTTCGACCCCCAAAAAATTTGCCATGACATAAAATTTTAGGTACTCAAAAAAAAAAAGAAGAGATTTTTAGCCCATTTTGCACCCTTACATCTAAGAAAAGGTAAGACTTGCCCCAAAATTATCATAATATCACAGAGAAATGTCAAGAAGAATCCAAAGATACAAACCACATCAAGCATGATGAAATATAAAATTTTTTATTACTATGCAACAGCGAGGTTTCGCTCTTTTT
>MJUU01009942.1:1350-13830 GCA_002080025.1 Modiolus philippinarum | reverse complement strand
ACATCTAAGAAAAGGTAAGACTTGCCTCAAAATTATCATAATATCACAGAGAAATGTCAAGAAGAATCCAAAGATACAAACCACATCAAGCATGATGAAATATAAAAATTTGTATTACTATGCAACAGCGAGGTTTCGCTCTTTTTGTGTCCGTATAGCTAAGAAACGTCAAGACCAACTAAAAATTTGTTTACATATTGCTGAGAGCTAACATAAACAAGAGGTTCTAAAGAGTCTGTATCAATCACCTAGATCATGGTCTTTTGTAACCCGAGAGATAATACAGTTCAATTTTAAATTATGTTGGCACTGGCTTTCTACATGGTATGAACATCACCAACACTTTTTAGCTCGCCGGGACGAATGTCCGGAGAGCTATTGTCATACCCCCGGTGTCGGCGTCGGCGTCAGCAAAACTTTAACCTGGCTTGTGGAATTGAGACCTGAATAGCTAGGATGTTGATATTTGGTATGTGACTTCCTTGTGATGAGAGCTATACTTGTAGACATTTTGACCTTGACCTTGCCCTTAGGGCAATTTTTAAAAAAACTTTAACCTTGCCTCTAGAAGGTAGGCTTTTAGTGGTAGGGTGTTCATATTTGGTATGTAACTTCCTTATGATGAGTGCTTTCTAGTGGTACCATATTTGTAGACATTCTGACCTTGAACTTGCCCTGAGGGCAATTTAAAAAAAAGTTAACCTTGCCTCTAGAACGTAGGCTTTTAGTTGTAGGGTTTTCATATTTGTTATGTAACTTCCTTATGATGAGAGCTTTCTTCTGGTACCATACTTGTAAACATTTTGACCTTGACCTTGCCCTGAGGGCAATTTGTAAAAAACTTTAACCTTGCCTCTAGAAGGTAGGCCTTTGGTGGTAGGTGTTTATATTTTTGTATTTAACTTCCTTATGGTGAGACCTTTCTTGTGGTACCATATTTGTAGACATTTTGACCTTGACCTTGTCCTGGGGTCAATTTTTTAAAAACTTTAACTTTGCTTTTAGAATTAAGTTGTTTAGTGGTAGGGTCTTCATATTTGGTGTGTGACATTTTTTTGATGAGAGCTTTCTTATGGTACCATATTTGTAGACATTTTGACCTTGACCTTGCCCTGAGAGCAATTTAAAAAAAAATTAAACTTTATTTCTAGAATTAAGTTGTTTAGTGATAGGGTGTTATATTTGATATGTGACTTTCTTGTGAAGAATTACAAAAACAGGAAAACAGCAAACACCTACAATGGCCAGGAACTACAATCACATGCCACAATTTACAAGCAAACTGCACCAGAAAAACAATAATGAAAACAAGAGACAAACATAAATAACGATAACACTTTCTATTACTTTCGAATTTATTAATTGAGGTTACTGGAATCCCCAGCGAGCTATGTTGTCTTCTGACAACTCTTGTTTACAGGGGCAATCCATATATTCTTCTGTGAACAAGTTCAGTGTTGCAATTAGTTTGTGGGAAGAGTTTTGAATGCCTTAATTACATAGGGTCTTTGTAAACTACATTCTAGTCTGGCTAACATCTTGGATGAGGTAGGGCCATTATCACAACTTTGACAGGAACAATCTCAGGACTTTTTTGGTCAAATTGTATAAAAATTTATTTAAGTGACTTTAAAGGTCTTCTGAATGCATTTCCAAAAGGGTTCTATGCTAAAAAAATTCTATCTAGCAGCCATCTTTGATGATATATGAACATACAAATCACAAGCTTTGAAAAATTATACCCAGTGGCTTTTTTGATCAAATTCAAAAATTGTTAAAGCTGTTTCTGGTGTTGTTATTAGGGTACTTTGTTAATCTATGTTGCCTGCTGGCAGCCATCCAGAATGAGGTATGCGAACATCAAAATCACGAACTTTAATGAGGGTCACCAAAGGACTGTCATGATAACATCTTTAAAACTGAAATGTTCAAGCAGTTACAGCGCGGAAATATTTAAATGTCTACTTTTAAACATTATTTCCTGCTGTCAGTCATCTTGGATGAGATACAAATATATAAATAGGGAAAACCAAAGAACTATTGTGACAATGTTAAACTAGTACATTCACTGCTGGTGGCCATCTTGTTCTTTATTATTGTGACTACGATTGGCTTCATCTAATTCTGTGCGTAGGAGAAAATCTTTGAATGCCTTTCCCATAGGATTCTATGTTAAACTAGGTTAGGCCTAGAAAAAGATGTGTGTTTAGGGCAACCTGACCCTACCTAAAATTTTATGCCTACACTAATTTTTTTTTGCCGATTTTACAACAAGCACTGTTAAAGTCAGAAATGTTCCCCAATTACTACAATTAAAAAAAATACTAAAACAATTTTGTTTTCCTACCTACCCTACCTGACTTCAAAAACCATGTTACCCCAAACACACAATTTATTTCTTTAGGCCTTACCCATTGACGGCCGTTTGGACGAGTAACAAACATAAAAATCACAAACTTTGAGGGGGATCACCAAAGGATTATTTTGACCAAGTTTGGCCCAAATTAGCTCAGTGCTTTCAGCGAAGATCTTTGAATGCATTTCGAATAGAGTACTATGTTTAACTATGTTCCCAGCTAGTGCAGCTGGCGGCCATCTCGGATGAGGTACAAACACAACAAGAGTTGTCAGAAGACAACATAGCTCACAGTTGATTAGAGCGATTTCAATGCACAATAAATTTGAAAGCTCTCATTACAAGAAAGTCACATATAACCCTACCAAAACAACTTAATTCAAGCAGCAAGGTTAAAGTTTTTAAAAGATTGCCCTCAAGTCAAGGTCAAGGTCAAAATGTCTACAGATAAGGTACCATCAGAAAGCTCTTATCACTGGAAAGTCACATTAAATTTTGGCTCAGGGCTTTCAGCGTAGATCTTTGAATGCATTTCCCATAGAGTACCATGTTTAACTTTGTTCCTAGTTGGTGGCCATCTTGGATGAGGTACAAACATAACAAGAGTTGTCAGAAGACTACATAGCTCGCAGGAGATTAGAGTGATCTCAATGCAAAATAAATTTAAAAGCTATAGAAAGGTACCACCAGAAAGCTCTCATCACAAGAAAGTCACATACCAAATATGAACACATTACCACCAAACAACTTAATTCAAGAAGCAAGGTTTAAGTTTTTAAAAGATTGCCCTCAAGTCAACATCAAGGACAAAATGTCTACAATATGATACTATCAGAAGGCTCTCATTACAAGAAAGTCACATACCAAATATGATCACCTTACCACTAAACAACTTAATTCAAGCAGCAAGCTTAAAAGTTTTTGAAAGATTGACCTAAAGTCAATGTCAAGGTTAAAATGTCTTCAAATATGGTACCACCAGATTGCTCTCATCACAAGAAAGTCACATTCCAAATATGAACACCCTACCACTCAATTCTAAAAGCAAGATTGACGATTTTGAAAAATTGCCCTCAATGCAAAGTTAAGGTCAAAATGTCTACAAATATACTATCAGAAGGCTCTCATCACAAGACAGTTACATATCAGATATGTACACCCTTCCACCAAACAACTCAATTCTAGAAACAAGATTAAAGTTTTTAAAAAATTGCCCTTAGGGGAAGGTCAAGGTCAAAATGTCTTCAAATATTGTTGGTACCACTAAAAGGCTCTCATTATAAGGAAGTTACATACCAAAATAAAAACACCTAAAACTAAAAGCCTACCTCCTAGAGGCAAGGTTAAAGTTTTTTTCTAAATTGCTCTAAGGGCAAGGTTAGGGTCAAAATGTCTACAAGTGTGGTATCAGAAGAAAGCTCTCATCACAAGAAAGTCACATACCAAATATCAACATCCTAGCTATTCAGGTCTGCATTCAACAAGCCAGATTAAAGTTTTGCTGACGCCGGCAACAGGGGTATGACAATAGCTAAAAGTCAAAAACTTTGTTAGAAAGGGACCATTCATGGACTATCCTGACCTAGTTTGGTTCCAATTGGTAGAAGTTTTAGAAGAGAAGATCTTTGAATGCTTTCCCTTGGGGAAATGTTATGTTATATTATGTTTCCTGGTGGTGGCCATCTTCGATGAGGTAGGGACATAAAAATCTCAGCTTTGAATGGGAGAACCCAAGATTATTTACACCAAGTTTGGTTCCAATTGGCTAGGAGGAGAAAACCTTTGAATTAAAAGTTTAAGAGGGACAAGGGAGGAACGATGGAGGGCTTGGAGGCCAAGTGATAGCAAAAGCTCACCCTAGCTATTGCCAGATGAGCTAAAAATTGGGAATGTCAGACAATGATCAACATGTATGGAAATGGGACATTTATTTAGTGAGGTACAATTGTTTGAGGTTTGTAATTCTTTGTTAATTTTGGTGGGTGTAAACACAACATTTGGACAGTTGTGAACAACTATTGCTGAAGCTTGTCAGGATTGGTCAACTGGAACCTAAGTTATCGCAGGCAAGTGAAGCGTGTAAAGATACCTCTGATGCAGGTATCGTACCATTATACTACCTCAAAAAATGTATCAAAACTATTATTGATATTTGGATAAGGACATAAAAAAGAATGCATATAAAACCATTAAGCTTTGTGTATATGTAATCAAATGGGTAATGAGGCAGATCTCTGAATGTAATCTGCCACAGTATATTGTCATAAATATCTTTGACTAATAAGTCCTACAAAATTTGATGAATCAAAACAGTGTTATGAAGTGACTTGGTTCATATGGAGACTAAAAATCTTGCAAAACTTAATTAAATCTGGATACCAGTAGCAGTTTCTTAGGAATTGTGAGCGCAAAATCTGCCATGTAATAATAATGTCAACTGTTCAAAATCCCTTTACAGAATGTTAGTGCTTTGGTTTTCTTTGCTGTCTTGTATTTCAAACTGCTTTATTTTAGAATTTAGTTCAGTCTTTGTTGAATATGTTTGCACTACAGATTTGTCATTGTAATTATCTGAATACTGAATTGTTGAAATCTCCAGATTTTTTTTCTCAAAACCTTTATATTGGTACTGTTTGAAGGTTAGACAAGTAAAATGTACCATAAAATTGGTTTTGTCCAAGGGTTAGAAAATGACATTAACCAAACAGTTACTACACATATTTTTACAAGCTGTGTGACGGGCGTCACATGTGAAACAGGTCATGCTCACCCTTCCGGAGCACCTGATGACACTCTTGTTTTTTTTTAGGGGTTCACAATGTTAGTGCTTTATCTTTTTGTGGCATTCATATTATGTTCTGTTTGTTTTGTTCTCTGTCTGTTTGTTATCCTTATATTGCCATGTATTCTGGATTTATGGTTTTGGCTCTTGCTTCGATATTCATTTGGAAGTTTATTGTCATATAAAATTTGAAATATTAGGACAGCTGAGTGGCATGATCTGGTACATACAGTGCCTAATAATCTTGCAGAATATCAACAGTTGTTAAGAAGTTGTATTAATAACATCTGCCTGGAAATATTCAAAATTCACTTTCCCTTATAAAATTTAACAAAACTAAATGACGATGGAATATCATCTAGTCCCATCATAGCAGTGTGACAGGCACAAAAATATTTGTACAACTATTTTAGTCTAATGCATATTAATCATTTTATTAAAAGCCTATACAATACAGTACATTGTATTATGCCAGTAAGATGACTTCTGCACAGGGATGACAGGTCAAGTGCTTTAAGATCCTAAGTTGATTTAGTTGGTTGTGTTTTCTATTTGTTTTCTTACAACTGTCTTTCTGATTTTGGTTGATGTTTTTATTATCACAGTACATTTTGCAATTTTCCTATTAAAGAATGCACTTACAACAGATTTTGTCTCTCCAAGTTGCTGCAGGTTGTTATAAAAGTTTGACCTTCAAGGAAGAAAGGTCACATACCAAAAATTTGACCTCCAAAATAGAAAGGTCACATTCTATAAAGCTTGAATATGTGCCAATAACAACCTTTAAAACATTGGTAAAATCAAGTACACCCAGACCATTCTATGTTATAGGACTATCCAGTAACAAGAGGCTCTCAAGGGCCTATATCTATCACCTGGAACATGACTGTTACATTTAAATAACCTCTATTTTGATGGGCTTCATTTTCAAACTATGTCAAGAATCCCTCATGTTATACATTCCACTGATGAACTGTTCTCCCTACTGACCACCAGTAGGGCAAAAAGCAAAACAAAGCAAAAAGGCCAAATACTGCTGTGAATGGACAATTAAAGACTGTCAATAGTGGGAATTTGCTAAATGTCTGATGAAAATTATCCCTGAAGATTCAACTGTGTTCCACACATGCCATTTTGGATAAGGTGCAGACCTTTAAGACATCTGTTTTGCAACAGACCACTTAAGATGCATTTTGACTAAGTTTGGTTTTAATTATGTTAGTTGTATCAATGAACAAAAATTTTTGAACATGCTTTCCATTAAGGATCTGATATTGAACAATGTTGCCTTTGGATGAGGAATCAGCATCAAAGTAACACTTGGGTTAGGACCTTATAACTTTATTCCTGTCAACTTTGGTTAAAATCCATACTCTAGAAGATCTTTATATAATTTTTCTAAGTTCTCTGCTGGCAACCATGTCGAATGATGTATCAGTACCAAAGAAACAAAACTCAATCAGCACTTCTTAAGTATCATTCATGGCCAGTTTAAATAAAATCCATTCAGTAGTTTGCTGAAAGATCTTTGTATGCATTTCCAAAAGGCACCAATGTAAAACTAAGTTTCCTGGTGGTGGCCATGTTGGATGATTAAAGGGCACCAAAGTAACAACACTTAGTAAGCATCTGTTAAATATCATTTTTGCCAAGGAGTATGTACGATAAGAGGCATATTTGGCCCCAAGACCTAGCTATATTTTCATACGGAGTTTTCCTTTACACTTTACTTGGTATATCACACTTGATATATTGCTTAAATCAAAACTTAAGTAAATTGGTGCTGTAACGTCATGAAATCCTGATTGTGACGTCATGCTTCTTCAAGAAAATCGTCAAATTTTCGTTAATTTTTGGTCATGGTTTGGCACAGACAACACAGAGAGCATGCTTGTGCCAATGAGATTTCTTGATATGTTGAAAGCATATAAAATTGACACCTTTTAATGTGCTCTATGTTTCCTGTATTGAAATATGTAAGGATCATTTTGGTCATTTTAGTCCATTTTTGTGAAAATGCTTATATAATTGTTGGATTTTGGGAGTTAATTTTTTTTTTAACAAACAAATAAAAGAAAATGTGTCCATGGGACATGGATGCCCCTGCCATACAGATATATCGGCAAAACAGGAAGTAGATGAGCGACAGACTTGAAAAGGGGAGACACGGTACAACTCATCATACCAAAGCTTCAGACAAATTATCAAATCATTCCTGCATACACAAGCTGAGAAATCTTTGTCAAAAATTTCGGACGTACGTATGTACGGACAAGGGTAAAAGTTAATGCCCCTGTCACCTAACGGCGGGGACATAAAACGACTTTTCCCAAACCTGTCAAAGTTTATTACATACTGATATTGAATTGTCTTTTGAGACATGATTTTACGAAATATGAGGGTCTTAATTTTAGGGGCCAAATATACCCCTTACCGTACATACTCCTTTGATTCAGATTCATTCAGTTGTTCTCAAAAAGAAGTTGTTTTAAGTTTAGGTCAATGTAGGGCATTGAGAATTGATGAAAACTTAATACAGAGAATAACAAAAACAATTTGTAAATAAATATTTTAAAGCATTTATTTGCTTGCTATGTATCACAATAAAGAAAAAAAATGTATGGCATCTTTACAATAAATAACATAAGATTTATATTTTTCTAGATTCAGAATCTTATTTGTTAATAAGCTAATATTTTAGAATCTTTTCTTTTAATAACATATACTAGTACACAACAATAAAATACTCTTAAAAGTTTAGATCAAATTTCTGCACTTAATATAACCTAACACTATTACATGTACATTACATGTGTATAGCACTATTATTAAGGATATATATAATTATGAGCCTTTCATTTTTATAAAACTATGAACCATAATAATAGGGAATATTCAAAGTCAACTTAACAAATTTTACATGTATTGATATTTTTTTTTGTATTAGAAAGATTTCACAAATACAGCTTAACAGACTAACTTCTATCTTAAATTTGTGTACTTAATATAAAATTTCTCCATGTGGAAATAACAAAAAGAAAGATGTCCACATGAAGCTGTATAAAAAATAAAGTGAGAGCAAAAACACTACTTCTGCAAAAATAGAACAGTACATAACATGATAATCATTCTAATGGTAAAAATTGGTACCATCTATCCTTGAAATCAAGGAATGGCAAGATACCAAAATACAGGAAAATCTACACAGATCTGATGTATAAGACTTAACATGATTTACAATTAGGGAACCTATCCATCTGATAGACTGGATACCAGTACTATAACTGTCCTACAGAAAATGTACAGCTGCAATCGTTACTAGCCATGACAAACCAAACACAAACCATCCTGTCCTGTATGTGTCTTTTAAACTGAATCCCAATGCCCAATCCCAAGCCTGAAAATATATAAATAATACGTTATTTGTATGTGTTCAGGAAACAATGAATCCAAATGCCCAATCCCAGACCTGAAAATATATAAAAAATAAGTTATTTGTACATGTTCAATAAACAATGAATCCCAATGCCCAATCCCAGGCCTGAAAATATATAAATAGTATGTTATTTGTACGTGTTCAGGAAACAATGAATCCCAATGCCCAATCCCAGACCTGAAAATATATAAAAATAAGTTATTTGTATGTGTTCATTAAACAATGAATCCCAATGCCCAATCCCAGGCCTGAAAGTATATAAATAATAAGTTATTTGTATGTGTTCAGGAAAAAATGAATCCCAATGCCCAATCCCAGGCCTGAAAATATATAAATAAAAAAGTAAAATTGAGGTAAGTGTGGATTCACATTCTGTTTGACAAATAATTGTGTTGATACAGTAATTAGCTGGATACAGTGACTTCTTGAAGTTTTACCAAACCATGTCATTTCTCAGCTTCAGAATTAATATCAAATCATTCAAGCTGATAATCATTCATGTTTATAGTAAAAAGTCAAAGTTTTGGCAAACAGGAAGTGGATATTCGTCGTTCGACAAATTTGAAAACCACTTTCACAACACAACTCATCATTTCTAAGCTTCAACCAAATTTCATATCATTCCCTCCAGTAGAAGCCAAGAAATCTGTGAAGGAAATTTAGTTTTTAGTAAAAATTCAAAATCTCAGCAAACAGGACGTGGATGTCCGACAAACTTGAAAATTGCTTACACAATACAACTCATCATATCCAAGCTTCAGACCAAATTTCAAATCATTCCCTCCAGTTGAAGCCAAGAAATATGTGACGAAAATCTGTTTTTTCCTAAAAATTCAACCTATCGGCAAACAGGAAGTGAGCGTCCGACAAACTTGACAATTGCTTACACAATACAACTCATCATTTCTAAGCTTCAGACCAAATTTCAAATCATTCCCTTCAGTAGAAGCCAAGAAATCTTTGACGGAAAATTTGGTTTTAGTAAAAAATCAAAGTATCGATAAACAGGAAGTGGATGTCCGACAAACTTGAAAATTGCTAACACAATACAACTCACCATTTCCAAGCTTCAGACCAAATTTCAAATCATTCCCACATATACAAGCCAAGAAATCTGTGACGGAAAAAATTGTTGACGGACAGACGGACGGACGGACAGACAGACGGACAAAGTGAAAACTATAGGGCACCCGCATCTCAATGCGGGGCCCTAATAAGTTATTTGTACGTGTTCAGGAAACAATGAATCCCAATGCCCAATCCCAGGCCTGAAAATATATAAACTAGAGGCTCAGAGACTGAGCCTGTATCGCTCACCTGACAAAATACTTCATTGCCATGCATGACCAAAAATGATGTTTTTTTACCAATGGAGGTCTAATGTTTAGCTATGTTTTCTATTAGCACCTGTGTTTTTTGTCCTATCGAAATGAGTAAACTTTGCAAAGGACCTTCTACTATGATCATTCCAATACAATTTGCTTCACAACAGTTTCAGAGAACAAGAACTAGAGGCTCAGAGACTGAGCCTGTATCGCTCACCTGACAAAATACTTAACAGCAGGGTTTTCAATGTTCTGCATGGTGGCCATGCTTTTTTGTCGAACTGAAATGAAATTAGCAATCTTTGTGAAGGACCTTCCATACATCATTCCTGTAAAGTCTGGTTGTATTTGCTTCAGTGGTTTCCAAGGAGTTGATGAAAATGATGTTTTTCCCAAAGGGTCCAATGTTAAATACAAGTTCCGCGCTGGCGGCCATGTTTTCTGTCCAATCGGAACAAAATGAGCAATCTTTGTAAAGGACCTTCCCTACTTCTTTCCAGTAAAGTTTGGTTGAATTTGCTTCAGTGGTTTCAGAGGAGTTGATGAAAATGATGTTTTCCCATAGGGTCTAATGTTAAATACAAGTTCCGCGCTGGCGACCATGTTTTTTGTTGAATCAGAACGAAATGAGCAATCTTTGTAAAGGACCTTGCCTACTTCATTCCTGTAAAGTTTGGTTGAATTTGCTTCAGTGGTTTCAGAGGAATTGATGAAAATGACGTTTTTCCCATAAGGTCCAATGTTAAATATAAGTTCCGCGCTGGCGGCCATGTCTTTTGTCGGATCAGAACGAAATTAACAATCTTTGTAAAGGACCTTCCCTACTTCATTCCAGTAAAGTTTGGTTGAATTTGCTTCAGTGGTTTCAGAGGAGTTGATGAAAATGATGTTTTCCCATAGGGTCCAATGTTAAATACAAGTTCCGTGCTGGTGGCCATGTTTTTTGTCGGATCAGAACAAAATGAGAAATCTTTGTAAAGGATGTTGCCTTCTTCATTCCTGTAAAGTTTGGCTGAATTTGCTTCAGTGGTTTCAGAAGAGTTGATGAAAATGACGTTTTTCCCATAGGGTCAAATGTTAAATATAAGTTCTGCGCTGGCGGCCATGTTTTTTGTTGGATCAGAACGAAATGAGCAATCTTTGTAAAGGATCTTCCATACATTATTCCTGTAAAGTTTGGTTGAATTTGCTTCAGTGGTTTCAGAGGAGGTGATGAAAATGATGTTTTCCCATAGGGTCCAATGTTTAATACAAGTTCCACGCTGGCGGCCATGTTTTTTGTCGAATCAGAACGAAATGAGCAATCATTGTAAAGGACCTTGCCTACTTCATTCCTGTAAAGGTTGTTTGCATTTGCTTCAGTGGTTTCAGAGGAGTTGATGAAAATGATGTTTTCCTACAGGGTCCAATGTTAAATACAAGTTCCGCGCTGGCGGCCATGTTTTTTGTCGGATGGAAACAAAATGAGCAATCTTTGTAAAGGATGTTGCCTACTTCATTCCTGTAAAGTTTGGTTGAATTTGCTTCAGTGGTTTCAGAGGAGTTGATGAAAATGACGTTTTTCCCATAGGGTCCAATGTTAAATTTACGTTCCGTGCTGGCGGCCATGTTTTTTGTCAGATCAGAACGAAATGAGCAATCTTTGTAAAGGATCTTCTATACATTATTCCTGTAAAGTTTGGTTGAATTTGCTTCAGTGGTTTCAGAGGAGTTGATGAAAATGATGTTTTCCCATAGGGTCCAATGTTAAATACAAGTTCCGCGGCGGCCATGTCTTTTGTCGGATCGAAACGAAATGAGCAATCTTTTTTAAGGACCTTCCATACATCATTCCTGTTAAGTTTGGTTAAATTTGCTTCAGTGGTTTCAGAGGAGTTGATGAAAATTCGAAAAGTTAACAGACGGACGACGGACGCCAAGTGATGGCAATAGCTCACACTTACCCTTTGGGTCAGGTGAGCTAACAAAATGAGCAATCTTTGTAAAGGACCTTTAGTACATCAGTCCTATAAATTTGCTGCAGCGGTTTCAGGGGAGAAGATGAAAATGTGATTTTTCCATAATGTCCAATTTAAACTATGTTCCTTGCTGGTAGCCATGTTTTTAATCTGATCAGAACAGAATGAGCAATCTTTGTAAAGGACCTTTAGTACATAATTCCTGTAAAGTTTGGTTGAATTTGCTTAGGAGGTTTTAAAGGAAAAGATGAAAACGTGATTCCCATAGGGTTCAATGTAAAACTTTGCCGCCAGCCATGTTTTTCATCAGATTGGAACAAAATGAGCAATCTTTGTAAATGACCTTCCATTCATCATTCCTGTAAAGTTTGGTTGAATTTGCTTAAGCTGTTTCAGAGGAGAAGATGAAAATGTGATTTTCCCATAGGGTCCAAAGTTAAACTATGTTCAGTGCTGGCGGCCATGTTTTTTATCGGATCGGAATGAAATGAGTAATCTTTTTTCAGGACCTTTAGTTCATCCTTCCTGTGAAGTTTGGTTGAATTTGCTTAGGTCGTTTCAGAGGAAAAGATCAAAATGCGATTTTCCCTTAGGGTCCAATGCTAAACCTAAGTTCCATGCTG
>MJUU01009940.1:33706-64965 GCA_002080025.1 Modiolus philippinarum | reverse complement strand
TGTAAGTCAGGTTGCTACCTGCAATTGATCAGGGCTTGGTCGGTTTATAGGGCAGTTTGCCTATTTTTGAGAAGTAAGAATCAGAATGTTTTTTTGTTTTTTTTTTTGTTTTTGTTTTTTTTTTTGGGGGGATCTAAGTTCTCTAAACTTTCATTCACTTTGCATTAAGGCAATAAAAGTTTCAAATGCAATTCAGGAATTTTGAGAATTTGAAAAAAGTTTATTTAAGATGTATACAATCAAATTTAGAAAGGAAAAGAGGGGGTCAGTGTGCATAACTTTCTAATGCATCATGGTGGATAAAATTAGCAAGTTCTGAAATTCACAGACATGATTCAAAAATCTGAAGAGTGGCCATCCTTAAGTATTTTATTATTTTCTCCTGTTATAGAAAAATTTCTGAAGTATTTTTCATCTGAGGTATAGTCCATTTGGTGGTTATAAAAATAGGGAAAATAATTAATTAAAAATCAGAGAAAAAGTCCAGACATTTTTATTGAAACATTTCTTAATAAAGTAGTAATTACATAACTAAACAACATATTTATGGCATTTTCCTTAAAAAAATAAAGATTTTGTCCATTGGTCACAATAGTAAATTTTCAAGACTACAAGTATGGGAGTGTGCTATAGACCTGACCTTAACTGGCTATTGTTATACTAATTCTGTCACATGGTACTTATTTACGTGTACTAAGAATTTAAATTTAGACTTTGCATTTGCATATAAACATAAACACCATCCACATTTGATTGTTGTTTTCAAAACAAACTAATTATAAAACAATTATTGACTTGGAATCCAACCTTCTTGTTTTCACTGGATTGGTGAGAGGAAATTTGGAGAACAAATAGGAATAAAATTTAATAATGATTGAATGAATCTATTTTTATTGAAAAAATATCAACTTGTATTTTAATTATTATGGATTTTTCTTTTAGCATTTAAATTAATGTATTTATTTACTTTTATATTTAAGGTAACATAAACAAATGGCCATGCTTTTCTTTCTTCATGTATATTTTCATACTGTCCTTTAAAGTTTACATGAACTTTAATATATGTGACATCATCATGTTATTGATTTTTACCTGAACAGGTAATGAATTATGTTGAAGACACATGACTTCCAAATTTGGTAAATAAAGTTTTACATACATGTAACAAGTAGTCAGCTGACTTATTGTTTATAAACATAGAGCACATGTTGGCTGTTGAAATAGATTTTGTCACTCCCAATATAGAAACACAGAAAACAGACATCATTTTACCCTTTAGTGAAATAGACAACTTTTTTATTTGTTGACAGATCTACATGTAAAATTCACCACTAATATGTATGACATGGCCCTTCAAATAGATCTAATTTAAAATTGGGTATATTAATTACTAGATTTTTAATGAATTTTTTCCCCTATTTTTATAGTCACCAAATGGACTATAAACTACTCTTCCAGTTCAAATGTTCGAATGTCTATGACTTTATTATTTGATGTGGTTTTATGATACATCATTCCTTTATTTCAAATTCTCAAACTTCTTTCACCTATCAAATATAACTTTCCAAAATTTTCAAAGCTTTCAGAAATGAATATTGCTTCATGGCATTTATTTTACAATAATGTCCGTTGGAATTATGAATGGGTTTTGCTACATCAGAGGAGATTTATGATGAAATAACAGGCAAACTGGGAAAATAGACAAATACAAAAACTGTGGTGTTTTGAAAGGTGGCAAAATGAAACAACAATAACTTGGATGAGTTTGTACTGTATTTTTTGTCAATGTTATAACAGACTAAAATATCAAACTCTTAAAAATTATTAACTTTTATACTACTTGATATAAATTATCGAAATGCAAATTTTAATTGTTACTAAGAAAGAGAACAATATATAGAGAGATGTGAATTTTTGTTGGGCTAATGTCCAATGAGACAAACTCTCAGCAAAGACAACAGATGTGCTTTTGAACAAGCCGAAAGCATTTTACTCTCCCACATTTCTGTCCTGTCCACAAATAGATATGGCATTGACAAGATGATAATACCATGTAGCAGAATATACAAAATTCTATATCCACAAATTCTCAAATGACTACTAATACATAACCCAAATGTAACATAAACATTCTCATTACATTGATAATGGTGGCATGACTGATCAGCTAATACACTGTGTTCAAGTCAGATAAACATTCCCTTAAAGTTTTGATCCAATGAACCTTTTATAATACAGTATTAATTCACTTACAAGTTACATTGACATTTTTCATGAATTTTGGACATTATACTTTTAACAAGTATAGAAGATATCAAGACGTCTAATAAAACATCACATCTGATTTGCAATATTCAAGTCTTCAATGCATACAGAGTAGATTTTAGGAAAAGTATTCACACATAAGTTACAGACATAAAATGTGATCTGATAAAATCATCACATATTTGTCATCTAGGGTAAGGGAAATAATCTTAGATTTAAAGTAAATATTGTGCACAAAATTACCTCCCTTAAACAAAAACAAACTTATTAAGTACTTTTTAGCCACCTGAGTTGCTTTTGTTTTCCTTCTATATCATATTATTATCTTAACAGGTAAATGCTTTGTATTTTCAGGGTTTTAAGATAATTCAACATTTATAAATGATAAATGGTGAATGCTACATTAAAATTTTGACAATAAACTAATTTTAGAGCCATCTTGTTACGAGTTGATGTTCTAATATTTAACTGCAACAAAAACATCCCTGAAATATCATATGCTGGGATTAAACATAAAAGGTATTACATATGATAGGATAACAGAATTTAAGTAAGACTTACAATCAATAGATGGTTTGATGTTGATGTACATTATAATTATCTCCCCTTACCTTGAGGTAGTACACCAACAGTTCATTCAATGAAGGGTCAGCATTTAGGTTGACTAAGTAATATTTGCCTGTCTCCACTTTAATTCCTGATGTTTCCACAGACACACCCATCTGTTCTAATGCATCATGTCGTTCCTAAAAATAAAATATAAAATCTTAAGAAAATTGGGAGGCATTATATCTCTACAGAAAAAAGTTTATTTACAATTTGATTTGTAATTTTTTCAATTTTTGCAACTTCAATCCTGTCAGATTTTTTACCCTTGTAATGGTTGAACATTCTATCATCAAAAGCTTTTTATCTCAGGAATCCAAACCTGTAGTGAAAATATGGGTTTTTCATAAATTGCAAGGAATAAAATATGAAATACGTGTATTTACATTTTGGATGACATGTGCTGTCCCACCATGACCAATGCCTTTTCATTTAGGTGTCTGTATAATATTTATACATTTAATTCAAATATTCCCACAAGGAATGGCCAGTTTTTATTTCCTTCAGTTGCAACAGAAATAGGTCCTTAAATATATATAAACAAAAATTAAATATCGAATATATTCCACTTATGTTAGTAAATTCTACATCATTATCCTCACAAACTTTGAAAAAGACAAGTTCTCACACTTTTCATGATATCCCTTATCTCTAATATATTTTGTATTAGAACCTATCAATCGGTTATCTCATCTCCTGTTAGAATCTATTACTGTATATACTCGATTATAAGTTGGAAATTTGAGAGCTAAAATTCATTTCCAGAGAAGGGATCCGACTTATAAGAGTAACCGAGAATCAAGGAGGAAGTTTTGAGAATATAAAATGTCTGGGAGACACATGCAGTGATGACCAAATACAGTTTGCCGGTATTCAACAATCCTCTGGGTGTATTGAGACATTATTTATTACTTTTAATAAAAGAAATAAACATTTTTTGAGTAGTTTTCTTACTTAATTCATGATGTTTTCATTTCAGCATCATGGAGGTATTTTATGTGTATTTACGTTTCACTACTTGTGTACTATGTTGATTTCACTAATTACCGAAAAACGACCATAACTCACACCTTTGTCCCAGGAATGTCATATCGTATCTTACGTGAACATTTCCTACCCTGTTTATTCCTTTTTAACATTTAGTCCATATAATAGACATAATTTATATTTTGATTCTAAAATGAAGACCATCCTAAAAAATTTTTAGTATTGGAAACTCGTACTTTTGATCTCATTTCGTTTATCATATTTTTGGGTTTATGGTCGTACCATAAAAGTAAACAAAGTTCAGTTATTCCCCCTTAATACGATGTCTTGGCCAGAAAAATGAAGAAAGCAGCATTTAGCACATATACAATGCTTATCACTCAGTATTTTTTATGCAGAAGATATTCTTTTATTCCAATGTACACAATCTAATAAATCATAGCGATTTCATGTTGAAGTTTTGACACACAACTTGACTACGATCTCTGACCGACTTATAATCATGATAAACCCTAAATACAAAATTCTGTTCCCTGAAAAGACCTTCCAACTTATAACTGAACCGACTTATAATCGAAACTAGAGGTACTGTGGCCTTTAGGGCCACAAAATGATACCCCCCCACTCCCCATTTGAGTAGAAGATCCTCAATATAATTTGTCACAAAAAAAGTTATAATTGCACTATTCTATTGTGTACTATAAAATTTGTGAAATTTGCGTAAAAATATCTCCAAACTTAACGATGTTGGTAAACAGGAAGTAGATGTCCAGAATCCTGAAATCGCTACTTGCAGTATAGGAAATCATTCTAAACTTGCATACAAAATTTCAAATAGCAGTGACGAGCAGTTACTGAGAAAAATGTTACAAAAAGTTTCACTGATTGACAAAAGATCTCGAAAATTAACTAAGTTGGTAAATAGGAAGTAGATGGAAGGAATTCTGAAATCGCTACTTGCTGTATAGGACATCATGCTTAACTTGCATACAAAATTTTAAGTTGCAGTGATGAGTAGTTACTGAGAAAACTGTTACAAAAAGTTTCTACAATGGACAAAAGATCTCAATAATTAACTAATTCGGTAAACAGGAAGTAGATGTCCAGCAATATTGAAACCCCTACTTGCGGTATAGGACATCATGCTTAACTTGAATACAAAATTTCAAGTTGCAGTGATGAGTAGTTACTGAGACAAGTGTGGACCAAAATTGATGTCTCCCCGTCCCTACTTGGTCCCAAAATTGATGTTAAAACTCAAACTGCCTAAATCAGAAAACTTAATGTGTTCCCTAGACTGTGAAATTAGATTAACTGACAAAAGCAATATAGCAGACTGTTATGTATCACCCAAAACCAAAATGCCAAAAATAAGTGACCTACCACTGATAGATACTGAAAAACCAAACATGATCACTAGACCATGAAAATGAGGTCAAAGGCTAAAGCCAAATAGCAGTCTATCATCCTCCATCTAAGACAAATCCACATACCAAATATTATTTACCTTACATTAATACATACAAGAAACTTAACATAATCACTGGACTATGAAATTGAGGTCAAATATAAAAGCCATTTAGCAGACTGTCATTTACTACCCAAGACCAACCTTTATACCAAATATCATTGACCTACCACTTATAGTTACTGAGAAAATTACCTAATCACAAACACTTAACATGGTCACTAGACCATGAAATTGAGGTCAAGGACAAAAGCCATATGACAGACTGTCATGTACTACCTAAGACCAACCTACATATCATATATCATTTACCTACCACTTATAGTTACTGAGGAACTAAACTACACACAAAAACATAACATGTTCATTGGACAGTGACATTTAGGTCACAGACAAAAGCCATATAGCAGACTGTCATGTACTACCTAAGACCAACCTACATATTATATATCATTGACCTACCACTTATAGTCACTGAGAAACTAAATTAAGCACAAAAACTTTACATGTTCATTGGACCGTGAAATTGAGGTCATTTAGCAGGCTGTCATTTACTACCCAAGACCAACCTTTATACCAAATATCATTGACCTACCACTTATAGTTACTGAGAAAATAACCTAATCACAAACACTTAACATGGTCACTAGACCATGAAATTGAGGTCAAGGACAAAAGCCATATGACAGACTGTCATGTACTACCTAAGACCAACCTACATATTAAATATCATTGACCTACCACTTATAGTTACTGAGAAACTAAATTAAGCACAAAAACTTTACATGTTCATTGGACAGTGAAATTGAGGTCACAGACAAAAGCCATATAGCAGACTGTCATGTACTACTCAAGAACAACATATATACCAAATATCATTGACCTACCACTTACAATAATGAGAAAATGACCTAATCACAAAAACTTAACATGCTCACCTCGACCATGAAATTGGGGTCAAGGACAAAAGCCATTTAGCAGACTGTCATGTACTACCTAAGACCAACCTACATACCAAATATCATTGACCTACCACTTATAGTTACTGAGAAACTAAACTAAGAACAAAAACTTAACATGTTCATTAGACCGTGAAATTGAGGTCACAGACAAAAGCCATATAACAGACTGTCATGTATTACTCAAGACGAACCTATATACCAAATATCATTGACCTACCACTTATAGTTACTGAAGAAGTGACTTAATCACAAAAACTTAACATGAAAGTTTATGCCACCACCGCCGCTGTCATACGCTGTCATACACATATGTCTCGATTTCCGCGCCTTTCATCGCGGGCGAGCAAAACTGTTACGAAAAGTTTCTACAATTGACAAAAGATCTCGATATTTAACTAAGTCGGTAAACAGGAAGTAGATGTCCGGCAATCCTGAAATCGTTACTTGCGTTATAGAACATCATGCTTAACTTGCATACAAAATTTCAAGTTGAAGTGATGAGTAGTTACTGAGAAAACTGTTACAAAAAGTTTCTACGATTGACAAAAGATCTGGATAATTAACTAAGTCGGTAAACAGGAAGTAGATGTCCAGCAATCCTGAAATCCCTACTTGCAGTATGGGACATCATGCTTAACTTGCATACAAAATTTCAAGTTGCAGTGATGAGCAGTTACTGAGAAAAATGTTACGAAAAGTTTCTACGATTAACAAAAGATCTCGATATTTAAATAAGTCGGTAAACAAGAAGTAGATGTCCGGCAATCCTGAAATTGTTACTTGCGTTAAAGAACATCATGCTTAACTTGCATACAAAATTTCAAGTTGCAGCGATGAGTGGTTACTGAGAAAACTGTTACAAAAAGTTTCTACGATTAACAAAAGATCTCGATATTTAACTAAGTCGGTAAACAGGAAGTAGATGTCCGGCAATCCTGAAATCGTCACTTGCATTAAAGAACATCATGCTTAACTTGCATACAAAATTTCAAGTTGCAGTGATGAGTGGTTACTGAGAAAACTGTTACAAAAAGTTTCAACGATTGACAAGATCTCGATAATTAACTAAGTCAGTTAACAGGAAGTAGATGTCCGGCAATCCTGAAATCCCTACTTGCTGTATAGGACATCATGCTTATCTTGCATACAAAACTTCAAGTTGCAGTGATGAGTAGTTACTGAGAAAACTGTTACGAAAAGTTTCTACGATTGACAAAAGATCTGGATTATTAACTAAGTCGGTAAACAGGAAGTAGATGTCCGGCAATCCTGAAATCGCTACTTGCTGTATAGGACATCATGCTTAACTTGCATACAAAATTTCAAGTTGCAGTGACGAGTAGTTACTGAGAAAACTGTTACGAAAAATTGTTTGCTATCACAGACGGACAGACGGACGGACGGACAGACGGACAGACTGACAGAGTGATTCCTATATACCCCCTGAACTTTGTTCGTGGGGGGTATAAATATACGGTATTTGTACCTTGTGTATTTTCTCTGTTTCCTTTAGTTTTTCCTCCCATGTCTTAGTCATTTCTTTCATCAGTTTTTCTGACTCCTCCAATCTTTCTTTCAGCAGTGGTGCTTGCATACTCTATAACACAAACAGTTATAAGACATTAAAACTAAATATCTCATACTTATAGCTTGATTTTAAACCCTAAAGGGTACATTACATAAATTCTATACGTAATAGTGTCTCTAATTTTACCCCAAATAAAATAGGATATAGCAATCTTCAACATTCCAGAAACCAATATCGTTACATACGTAAATTGTCACACCCAATTCATGTTAGAGATACCATGCATCAAGGCCATTTTGAATCAGGTGTTGCATTACTTCATATAGCAGGGATAGATTTAAGCGCACTCCACTTGCCCGATGGTAGTAAAATCTGTACAGGGCAAGTTAAATTTAATGCTAACTTGTCTGCTTGTCGAGTTGAAATTTTATTTATCCTCAATTTGGATTGTGGAAGGGCAAGTAATGGTTATTGGTGACTTGTCCTATGGGCAAGTTGACAATTAATCTCTGTATAGAATCTATCCTTTCAAGTTGGTAATTGTCTTTTTTTTTCACTATCGAAAAAGTTCGAGCCTCAGAAAGAACTTTAATGTTGTAGATCTAAGATAATCGCAGTCTTGCAAATTAGAGACTTTATACTTGAGGTGTTTATTGGGTTTCAGTATTTCTCAAGGCAAGAAAATCCATTTTCTGCTTCCTGCAGATCCTAACCTCAATATAGGATATCAAAACACTATAAACATTATTTAAGTGAGAGAAATTTCAGATTCTCGTCATAACTGTAACATTCTACGAAAGTTTTACTATACCAGAAAAATATTTGTCAAATTGTGAGACTTGTGCTGTTTTGTGAAAGAAATAAGCTGTATTTGAAAATTACCATTATATCTTTAATTAAATTATCCACTTTTGGAATATTTGGTCTCCAAATAACATTGAATTAGCATATATCATAAGACAAGAGGTTTCTTTTGTTTTGAAATTTAAAACAACAAATATTCTATCTATTTTAAATAATCTAAGTTGGATAACTCTAGAGACATCAAAATTAAATCGTATCACATACTTGAGCTTCATCCAATTGATGTTTAAGGTTTTCTAGTTCTTGTCGTAAATCATGGATAATTCTGGCATTTGGATCTTCATTTATTACAGCATGGTTGACAATACGTTTAGCACGATCAGCGTATCGCAGAGTAGATAAGGTTTCTTCATAGTTATCAGCAGCAGGACTAAGTGTGGCTACCATAACAGTTTTACTGTTACCTCCTAAATTATCCTGAAATAGAGAGAACCAGTCAGAGTGAAACCCTGTCAAAAATCCTAAAACATTCTTTTAACAAAGTTATCTGATTTATTAAAAGGGGTGGTCAGATTGGAACAGTTTTGTTTGCAAACATTCTTCTTATATCTTGAACTATATAATAATAGCTATTTATCAAGTTCAAGATTTTGTTAGTATAAATTTATGTATATATTAGTATCAAGTTCAAGATTTTGTGAGTATACATTTATGTATATATTAGTAAAAAGAAGGGAAACGGGAATGTATCAAAGAGACAACGACCCAAAGGGGAGCAATAACAACTCAAAGCCACCATAAGATCTTCAATGAACGGTGAGGAAACCCCACACCCAACGGTAGGTCGGAGTTGGCCCCTAAATAAAGAGTAATCAAGTTCAGCGAAATAAGCATCATCCTAAACTCCGATAGACATAAAGTGAACTAACTAGAAAACAGACAAGACACACAAAGGCTTAATAAAATTCCTGACTTAGGACAGGTGAAACCTGCTGCGGCGGGGTTAAACTAGTTTAATTGGGCCCAAACCTTCCCCCTATAGCCAATGTGATAAATAAAAAAACGATCATAACAACAGTAAAATTCAGTTGGCAACAGGACTGAGTCAACTGTGAAAAATGAAACTGAAAGAACTAAATATACGGACATAAACATGAAATCACAAGAGACTACTAGCAGTTAACTGACATGCCAGCTCCGGACCCATTACCAACTGACAAATTAAGTTATGTACCCTCAGTATACAGCTTCCATCAAGATCCCTTCCTGTGAGGAGTTTAGCATAATGATTTCATGTATATACCGGAATACATAACCCGTGTCCATGCAATAATGATTTTAGAAATTTAGAATGTGTTTAGTTAAAATGCAAAGACCCTATCAAAAAATCAATGTTAATACCAAAGAAAGCCATACGTAATGACTTGACGACAATACCGTAATTATAACCCTTATGAATTAGACGATTTAAAGGTTTTATAAGTTTGTTAGGCGAGTGTAAGTATTTTTTACTCTTATGTAAAACATTACCGTAAAATAAGGGGTGTGAAATGCCAGCCTTGATAAGATGTTTACAGGTTGCATTGTATTTATGAACTAAGTCTTTATATCAGTATCAAGTTCAAGATTTTGTGAGTATACATTTATGTATATATTAGTATCAAGTTCAAGATTTTGTGAGTATACATTTATGTATATATTAGTATCAATATCAAGATTTTGTGAGTATACATTTATGTATATACATGTATCTGTATTCCAACCTACATCTCATTCATATCCCTTTCTGAGCTGTCTTGTAAAGTATGACATGGACTGAAAAGCTAAATGAAGGAAGGAAGAAAACATGGATAATCAATTATCATAAAGTCTACCCTGTTATATAGCACTGTCACAATAAACCAATTTTGTCTAGATACTGACCTGCCATCAGAGATGCATGCATATGTAAGGTTACCTGATCCTACCATGCAAAGTGCCTAAGATCTGAACTCGTTCCTAAACTCAAGTGAAAGTAGATCAAGCAGAAAATATAGGTCAAAGTGACCTATTTTTGTCTGGATGCTCATCTTCAATCACAGATGCATGCATATGTAAAGTTGAATGATCGTGCTATGTATAGTGACTGATATTAACTTGTCAATAAACTTGAATTTAAGTTATTTAGTATAAAATAAAGGTCACAGTAACCTTATTATGTCTGGATGCTTACCAACCATCAGACATTCTATACATATGCAATGTTCGATGATTTAAATCTGAGTTAGGCAAATCAGGGAGAAAATTAAGGACAAAGAGACCTGAATTTCTTGGGAGGCTTCGAGTCAACCAAAGAAGCCCTTGCATGCAAAGTTTGATGACCCTACCCTGTATAGTTAAGAGGTGTTTATTTTTAAAGAGTCTACGTAAAATACTTTCTCGCATGTAAAACAGAAAAGGGTAGTTGTTTAAGGGCTTTTATTTTTGTAAACATTTTCTTTCATGTAAAACAAGAAAGGGGAACGTTGTTTAAGAGTCTTTCTTCAATATTTTCTTGCATGAATAACTGGAAAGATGAAATAGAGGCTCACATGAGATTGGTTAGTATTGGCCCAGTAGTTTCAGAGGAGAGGATCTTTGAACTAGAGGCGATCAAGTGCCTGTATAGCTCACCTGGTCCATGACTGGCATAAACTGCAGCCCAAATTAACCCAATGTTAAAGTGTCTCATTTTCTAGAAGTTTCAAAGGAGAAAATTTTGGAATGTGCTTTCCCCATAGGGTCCAATATTAAACAATGGTCCCAGCTGGCGGCCATCTTGGATGAGATGCAGACTTGTCAGACATAATTTTTTTAAGAAGATCATTAAAGGCCTATTGTGACCAAGTTGTGATTCCAACTGACCAAGTAGTTTCAGAGAAGAATGTCTTTGAATGTGTTTTTCCCACAGGGTCCAATGTTAAATTATGTCCCCCGCTGGCGGCATTCTTGGAATACATGCGGACTTACCAGAAACATTCTTCGATAGGTACCGACTATTGACAGTTGTCACCAAGTATGGTTCCAATTGGGCAAGTAGATTAAGCAGTTTCTACAGTAATTTTAAGCCCCACTATACATTACAAACCATTTCAGACCATCATATCATTCAAAAAAAAATTTGGGCAGGGGCTCCCCATTTAATTCAGATAATACATATTGCTGAAATCAAAACATTCCAAGTCCCCCTTTCCATAAAAAAATTTTGGCAGGGGTTCCCCTTTATAATAATCTAGTTTAAACATATTTCTTATATTGTGAAGAAACACATCGCTACATCAATACCTATTTGGAAACCAAATTTCATTGAAATTGGACAATGTTGAATTTTCCTGCCTTTTTGGTGGCCATTTTGAAAATGGCATTCAACAAACAATTTTCAACATCATTTTTGAAGTCACAACATTAATATCTATTTGGAAACCACATTTCATTGAAATCAGACAATGTTGAATTTTCCCGCCTTTTTTGGCAGCCATTTTGAAAATGGCATTCAATGAAAAATTATTAACACCGGTTTTGAAGTTGGACATCAATAAATATTTGGAAACCAAATTTCATTGAAATCTGCCTTTCTTGGCGGCCATTTTGAAAATGGCGGTCAACAAACAATTTTCAACATCGGGTTTGAAGTCACAACATCAATATCTATTTGAGAAATAATTCATGGGCGCCAGTGGTTTGTTGGAGATTTACATATGGGTGGCCATTATTTTCGTTAATATTTTACCCAGAGCATAGCGTAGCAGAGCGAGGGGTAAAATAAACGAAAATAAACGAAAATAATGGACACCCATATGTAAATCGACTACAAACCATCGGCGAACATGAATTATTTCGATTCTAATATGACATTTCCTGATCTGAGCGGACCTATAGTGTACACGGTAACGACAGCCATTATACTTCAGATTTACTGACGTTTTTGTGCACAAAGCATATTGTGACATCGTCAATTTCAGCGTAAAGTCTGTTGAGAAGTCGCTCATAATGTTATTGGAGATTTTCATATGTCTAGTCGTCATGGTATCCATTGTTCTGATATTAGAATTGGAAACAAAATTTTATTGAAATCGAACAATGTTGAATTTTCCCGCCTTTTTTTGGCGGCCATTTTGAAAATAGCAGTCGACGTACGATTTTCAACACCACTTTTGAAATCACCACAGCATGGCAGCAAACATTTTATCAATTTACACTTAACCTTCATCTTCTATAGTTTTGGAAATATGAAAATTTTGAAAATTCTGTGAAAAAAGGGCAATAAATCCTACAAGGGTTTTTGGATTTTCTCCAAAATTTCAGGGTGGGTAGATCTTGATATGCTGAACATTTTTGCAAAGTTGACCTCTAGCTGCTATAGTGTCTTTGATAAAAAATAAAAAACATTAAAATTTTGAAAAATTTCCAGAAAATGGGCAATAACTCCAAAACTGGTAATCAGATTTTCTTCAAAATTGCAGAGAGGATAGATCTTACCATGCTGATCACTTTTCCTCCATGTCAGATTTTTGATATCTTTAACGGTTTTCGAGTTGTTTGCAAAAAAACTGCAATTAACCCCTATGTGCTATTTTTAGTAATGGCAGCCATGTTGTTTGGTCCTCGGACAAATCGAACACAATTTTAAATCTACATACCCTGGTAATGATTCAGGCCAAGTTTGGTTAAATTTGGATTCAGCGGTTTCAGAGGAGAAGATTTTTGAAAAAGTTAACGACGGACGGACGCCGACGGATGCCAAGTGATGGCAATAGCTCACATGGCCTTTTAGGCCAGGTGAGCTTAAAAAATTGACAGACGGATAGACGACGGACAGACGACGGATAGATGACGGACGCCGAGTGATGGCAAAAGCTCACATGGCCTTTGGCCAGGTGAGCTAAAAAATTGGCGGTATGTCAGGAGAGAGAACAACCATTGTGACTCTCACCATTGCATTAGCATGTATGGCTTAAGGTCAAGATGTCTACAAGTATGGTACTTCCAGAAAGCTCTCACCCTAAAGAAGTCAAATACCAAGTATGAACATATTATTTTTAAGGTCTCAATTCCAGAAGCAAGGTTACAAATTTTGCAGATACCAATGTACCTGATGCAAGTGGTAGGACATTTGTCTACAGATATTTGTCCTGGCGAGCTTAAAAATTAATAAAACTAAAAGAAGCTTAGACTTGGCCAGTAACTCATCACAGTAAACTAACAAAACAATAACTCGAGTAGTCAAGAAAAAAATTCAAGAAAACTACAAAATCATGGGAGTAATAGAAAGACAGATAAGGGTAAAAGTAAATGCCCTTCAACTTTGTTGAGCTGACATAACAACCAATTATTTTCCTTACTTTCAGCAGCCATGTTAATACAGAATCTCTATATGGTACAAATTTGTCTTTCTTCTTCCCGGCAGACTGATCAGCCAAGGCTGATATCACTAATCCTAATGTTGTTAATGACCTGAAAATAGAACAAAAATATTTAAATGAACAGTTAATGCTAATGTCAAAAATCCTTAAGTTTTCAAAGATTCAATACCAATAAATATACAGTCCAACTGAAAATGGATTCCAGACATCCATGGTGTTGGAGCTATTGCAGTTCGAGCCATCAAAGTTTTACTGTCACAGCTAAGGCTGACATCACCATTTCAAATATTGTTCTGAACATGTTATAAAACAAGTGTGGACCCAAAATACGTCTCGCCCGTCCCTATATGATCACAAAATTGGGTGTTAAAACTCAAACTGACTAAATCAGAAAACTAAACATGTTCCCTAGACTGTGAAATTAGGATAACTGACAAAAGCAATATAGCACACTGTCATGTATCACCTAAAAAAAAAACCAAAATGCCAAATATCAGTGACCTATCACTGATAGATACTGAAAAACAAAACATGTTCACTAGACCATGAAATGAGGTAAAGGGCTAAAGCTTAATTGCAGGCTGTTGTGTTCCATCTAAGACAAACCCACATACCAAATATTACTGACCTTACATTAAAAGATACTGGGAAACCTAACATGACCACTGGACCATGAAATTGAGGTCACAGACAAAAGCCATATAGCAGACTGTAATGTAATACCAAAGAATAACCTACATATCAAATATCACTGACCTACCACTTATAGTTACTGAGAAAATGACCTAATCCCAAAATCTTAACATGCTCACTAGACCGTGAAGTTGAGATCAAGGACAAATGCCATATGACAGACTGTCATGTACTACCCAAGACCAACCTACATACCATATATCATTGACCTACCACTTATAGTTACTGAGAAACTAAGCACAAAAACTTAACATGTTCATTGAACCGTGAAATTGAGGTCAAAGAGAAAAGCCATATAACAGTCTGTCATGAAATACTCAAGATCAATTTATATACCAAATACCATTGACCTACTACCTATAGTCACTAAGAAAATGACCAAATAAAAAAAACTTAACATGCTCAATAGACCGTGAAATTGAGGTCAAGGACAAAAGCCATATGACAGACTGCCATGTACTACCTAAGACCAATCTACATACCATATATCATTAACCTACCACTTATAGTTACTGAGAAACTAAACGAAGCACAAAAACTAAACATGTTCATTGGACCGTGAAATTGAGGTAACAAACAAAAGCCATATAACAGACTTTCATATACTACTCATGACCAACCTATATACCAAATATCATTGACCTACCACTTATAGGTACTGAGAAAACCACCTAATCACAAAATCTTAACATGAAAGTTTACGTCGCCGTCGCCTCTGCCGCCATACTTTGTACGCATATGTCGCGGGCGAGACAAAAACCAATAAACATAGTAAGTTATTTCTTTGGCAAGTTATCAGTCAGAAACCTTTGGGGAAGGACAGACAAACAATCCAACAGACAAACAGACACTTAAACTTTTGTTTTGAATGTTTTATATTTGCAAATATGTGATGGTTTCACTCCTTTTTATCTGAAACCTCTAACACTGTAGTGTAGATGTAGGGTGTAGTTATCTTTTTTTTGGTGTTGTTTTTGATGTTGTTGTTGTTTTTTTTGGGGGGAGGGGGTCATTTTTGTTTGTTTGTCTTGTTCCCCCCTTTTTTTGGCTTCTTTGTTATTTATTGTTTTTGTTGTTTTTTTTTTAGAAAACATGTGGTATATAACTCATAGACAAATCTAAAGAGCATCTAAATGTATTCATCATCTGATTCATAATAACTATTTAAAAGAAACATCAAAATATAGAGTTATGTATTTTAAACATATATAGGCCATGACCAGGGACATCACTAATAACACTATTTTTACTAATAACACTATTTTTACTGATTTTGTTTTTCTTGACAAAACTATATTTTTTTCACTCTGTTGCATATCACTGTATCATTCCATTTACTTTCCCAAGAGATTTTTTTAACTCCTGTATTTGTAAATAACATCTCACTTGTTTATGTTGCTTCCCTCTTTGAGACGGTCCCCAACAGCACCTGTTTTCTGAGCACGCTCACTTCCAGCTAAATCTACCAAACTAATCTTGCTAACCTTCTCCCCACTGACCTGAAAAGAAAATATAGAACTATAGAATATTTGTAAAATCTCAATGGATTTTAATTAAGACTAGATTCTTTATTTCAATTTTCCCCTCAAAAATCTTAATTCTAAATAATCAGCTGATGATAAATCTTAGTTTCCATAATTTGATAAATAAATATCTATATGTTGAGACTGCCAATTTCTTCTAGGAATATATTCCGTCTCAATAAGATAAAATCAAGTGTTGATTTTGTGCTTTTTGCAATCTGTTTTCAAGGTTGTTATGTATTCAGATGAATGGATTTTAATTCAATTTGCAATGATAGTATGCATAATTAGCATATTTTTTTTTTCAACTAAGTGAATTCTAAAATTTGGTCTTTCATTTAGAGAACTTATTTCAAGGGAATGAAGCCAATCTTCTATTACTCTTTCAAAACTTTCAATTTAATCAAGAATATATATCTATCTTAAATATTTGGTAAGGCAAATTCATGGAACAAGGTATCATCTGTTCTGTTTGTGAAACCAATATAACCTTCAAAAGATCATACAGCAGAAATTCAAGGTCAAAATAACCCTGAGGCAAACCTATCAAGTTACTTGCTCTCACCATAAGTATCATAAAATCACGTTCTTACAGCCAAGCCTAAGGTACTCATGCCAAGTAAAGAAAATCACAAATTTTCTTCTATTTTGATTTCACAGTTTATGCTTAAGGAAAATGGTCTCTTATTTCTACATTCTAAGTTTGTTTTAATATATTGGATATGCATAAAAATTCTGGAAAAAGACCATCATGAACCTTAGAGAAGATAAATTGTTGGATTGTTACCAAGACCCCTATCACTAGGGGTGTTCCGATGATCGGAAAATGTCTCAAATCGGTCGGTTGACTATCCAGATGTGATTAATCGATTGAGATTTTCTTCAATCGATTGATAATCGGTTAACTAAAAGTACATGTGACCTTTAGGGAAAACAAGTTGTGTTTGTGAAACACTACATATGCCCCCAGATTCTGATTTTTACCCCTTTTTGACCCCTATGACCATGACCTTTGACATTTGATCTATTTTTTTTTTTTTTGCATATTTATGTTCCTCTTGACTAGACCTATACACTTGCGAAGTATCAAAAGTCTACCTTATATAGTTCAAAAGTTATAGCCAAGGTTAAAGTTTTGGACACACACACAGACAAACAGACAAACAAACAGACAGGACAAAAACAATATGCCCCCGATCCTCGGTCTGGGGGCAAAAAAATAGGAAGGCCATGAAAAGTAAATACATTTGAAAACTTGCCCTCCCTGATCAGTTTCAGCTCTGCTTGTTAAAACCAGGATGTACTTTTGCCATCACTTTGCATCCGTCATCCGTCTGTCATTCTGTAGTCTTTCCATCATCTGTCCATTGTCCTTCTTCTTTGTCTGTCCATCATGAACATTTTAATTTAAAGATTTTCTCCTCTGAAACTACTGGGCCAATTGGAACAATGAACTTTGTTACAACAGTCCTTGGGTTGTCCCTATATAAAACGTTGTTTTTGGGGTTAAAAGATGCCGCTAGAAGGGAACATTATTTAACACTGGAGCCTATGGGACGCATATATAAAGATCTTCTTCTCACAAACTGCTTGCCCAAATGGAACTAAAATAAGTTACAGTAATCCTTGGGTTATCCCTTGTACAAAAAATTCTATACCAGCAGGGAGCATAGTTTAACATCAGACCTTATTGGAACATATTTTTAAATTCTTTTCTCTGAAACTATCAGTACTATTGCAACAAAACTTGATCACAATGCACCTCAGATAGACTCATCTCACAGGAAGGGATCTTGATGGAAGCTGTATACTGAGGGTACATAACTTAATTTGTCAGTTGGTAATGGGTCTGGAGCTGGCATGTCAGTTAACTGCTAGTAGTCTCTTGTGATTTCATGTTTATGTCCGTATATTTAGTTCTTTCAGTTTCATTTTTCACAGTTGACTCAGTCCTGTTGCCAACTGAATTTTACTGTTGTTACGATCGTTTTTTTATTTATCACATTGGCTATAGGGGGAAGGTTTGGGCCCAATAAAACTAGTTTAACCCCGCCGCAGCAGGTTTGCGCCTGTCCTAAGTCAGGAAATTTTTTAAGCCTTTGTGTGTCTTTTCTGTTTATGTATTCTGGTATATGCATGAAATCATTATGCTAAACTCCTCACGGGAAGGGATCTTGGTGGAAGCTGTATACTGAGGGTACATAATTTTATTTGTCATTTGGTAATGGGTCTGGAGCTGGCATTTTAGTTAATTGCTAGTAGTCTTTTGTGATTTCATGTTTATGTCCGTATATTTAGTTCTTTCAGTTTAATTTTTCACAATTGACTCAGTCCTGTTGCTTACTGAATTTTACTGTTGTTACTATGGTTTTTTTATTTATCACATTGGCTAGGGGGAAGGTTTGGGCCCAATAAAACTAGTTTAACCCCACCGCAGCAGGTTTGCGCCTGTCCTAAGTCAGGAAATTTATTAAGCCTTTGTGTGTCTTGTTTGTTTTCTAGTTAGTTCACTTTATGTCTATCGGAGTCTAGGAAGATGCTTATTTCGCTGAACTTGATTACTCTTTGATTTAGGGGCCAACTCCGACCTACCGTTGGGTGTGGGGTTTCCTCAACGTTCATTGAAGATCTTATTGTGGCTTTGAGTTGTTATTGCTCCCCTTAGGGTAGTTGTCTCTTTGACACATTCCCCGTTTCCCTTCTTCTCATTTTATAGATCTTGCTGTATGCATGGTGTGAGGTTTTTCGCTGTGTTGAAGAACCATGGTGACCCCTAGATGCTTTGTTCTGGGTCGTTTTCAATCTGGAGATGGGATGTTGTCAGCACTTGTCGCCTTGACATTTACCCCATTTCCTTTCTTTTTCATATTTTTATATTCTAAATGGTTTAGTTTGTAAACGTGAAATTTGTATATACAAATGTACATAATAAAGCTTTAGTTCCTTTGCTTAATTTGGATAACCACTGACTTTCCCCCATAAACCTATGGACTACCTGAAGACTGTTTTGGCCAAGTTTGGGTCTTACTGGCCTATTAATTTTTCAAATGGGAAGATCTTTGAAACTGTTCCAATATAATCCAGTGTTAATCTATGATTCACTGGCAGCCATCTTGATAGAATCAAAATTTGCTGGACATATTATAAATGGCCCCAAAAAAGTAAAGTGAATAAATCAATGGAAGCAAACCACACCCAATAACCCGAATATCAAGAAACTAAAATACTTATAATAATATTATAAGAAAACAAGGTCAAGCCAATGACTAACATATTCCTGACTTGGAACAGGCGCAAAAAATGTTATTCATTAGTTCCAATGAAAAGCAAGCACTTCATACTATAGACACATATTCAAAAGTCCTAAACCAAAATTAAAGGAGGAATTGCAGGATAACCAATTACGACCGATAATCCGTCGGTTAAGCCTAACCGATTATGATAGATAATCGGTTGGTATTTTCATCCGATTGAACACCACTACCTATCACACTCTTCACAACTCTTGACAGCTCTGCTGAAGAAAAGACCAATGAAAACACTATAAATTAATTTAGGCAAACCATTTAGAACTTGTATCAACAGAAGGGAAGCAATAGAAATAGAAATAGAAACAAATTCTCTGAAACACATCCTCTTTACTTCTGTAGAGGCAAAATCTTTCTTTTTACTTGAATTTATTATCACATGTATTTCTAAGCGTAATGTGCAGATTTTTATATTTGTATGATATTATGACTTTTCTGTGCTCAATACTAACACTTACAGTAATATTCTTACTGCATGTATCTCACTAATTCACTATTTCACTAATTAGGATAATATTTAAACTCTTAAATAAACAGCATAAATAGTTTCTCTCACTGATATCCATTTTAATTACTTTTTTTATTTTCCTTTACATATCAACCTTGAAGAAGTTTGGTAATTTACTAACAAATAAGAAAAATTCTCTACATTATTTTGTCTTTTGTTTTTTCATTTACTTCCTTAAATGTCTTTTTACTTAATTTATTAATCATCAATAATTAAATATTATTTTTATAAATGTCACACAAAATGATGAATTATGTTTTACTGCATTTAATCTTGGCAATCATTTTATATAATTCTATTTCTATACATATAAATTATAATATAAACTTGATTTAGATGGATCACTTTGTCTGATACCTATCGGAACTCCAAATGTCATAACTAGTACTCAAGGTTATTTAATTTATGCAATTTGTATTCATTAAATTTGCCCTGAGAATCAATTATAAATTTATCAAATATATTGATAGTTCAATAACAACATATTACTGTTTTTCTTTATCAACAGTTTAAATGTTTAAATTATTTTCTTTATCAATAATTTGTTCTCTACATTCTAGTTTATTAGATATTATTCAAGTAATGTGTGCACAATACTTATAACAAAGATTGTAGTAAAACATGGTTAAATTGCCACATTTTTATTACAAAAAAATTTAAATAATATATCTAATAAATAATAAAAATCTATTGTAGAAATAACAATTAAAAAAAATAAAATAATTGAAAAGGCTTCACATAGAACAATTGTATCAGGTTTTCAAGAAAAAATCCCCCAGGTATATTTAAAAACCACATATTTAACCTCATATCCATTAATATTGGTAAAATTTAACACAAAATATTTATAACAAAAACATAGAAAACACATAAAATGTCATTTTTTAAATTAATGTTGATAAACATCAAAGATTTGTATATATTACAATTTATCACCTAAAACACTATATGGACACCTTCCTTTTTATTAACAAAGACAATTCCAATTATAACATGTCAAAGTCATGCATTAAGTGGCATATCAAGTCATGATGATCCACGATTATTGACACAAATTAACATGTAGAAATTTTATTTTTTATGAAGAAATGATTTGCAGCTTGAAGTTCAAAGAATAAATGCTAGTATAGACGGGAACATTTTTCCCTTATTTGGAAACTACGAATTTAATAAGTAATTGAAACAATTTTAAATCTTAGAAAAAATAGTTACTGTGGACTTTGATCAACATGTTGTTTTCTACCATTATTGTGACAATGAATTTGCTCTGTGCCCAACTGGAAGCAAGGATGGGAAACTTCAGTTATGATGTGAAAGGACATTATCAAAATTTAAATTTTCCTGATCAACATTCTAAGAATCAACATCTGTCTAGAAATCCTTACAAAAACCAATGGACTTTCAACAAAGATGGAAATAAGACACACATTCAAAAAGGTATTTATCAAATTTTTTTACAATAAATTCTAGACTTTAGGGATTTCTATACTATTATGGAATTATATCAGAATGAAAATATGATAGAGATAGATGGAATCATACATTATGGTTAAGAAATGTCTCTATAAGTGCATTAAAGAAAGATCTGTCAGAATTAAATCATTTTGGTTGTGTTAGAAAAGGGGAATGGCTAAAGACTACTCTATTCTGTCTGTTGTTCCTAAAGCAAAATAAATTGCTGAAAACACTGATAATTTAACATTTTGCTTGTGACCATTTTGAAGTAAAATATAAACATATCATTTAAAAGCAGCCATATTTATACTACACATGGATTTGGATACTATTTTTCATTTGAGAATGAACATGATTTAATGAAGAGGAAATTTTATTAGAAATGTTAAACCAAATTAAAACATAATAAATCAACTAGAAGTGGGAGCAGTCGCAAACGACAGCTAATCCCCTCGCCCGCTGTTAAGAAATAATAACCCTTATATAATCTAAAGATGTAAAGATGAATGTAGAAGGTACATCCACTTAACAGTAAGATCATTATGTGTAACGTGTAGTATCTCACATATAAACATTAATAGAAACTTAAACCAAAGTCAGTCAAGTGTAAAATGTAGGTCAAAGTGACCCAATTATCATCTGAAGCTGCAAGACTCTCAAGATGCATCCACTGACCACAGATGATTGATGTAACACATAGGGTATCTCATACATGAACATTAATGCAAACTTTAACCGGAGTCATTGAAGCATGAAATGTAGGTCAGAGTGACCAAATCATCATCCGAAGCAGCATCACTCTCCAAGACGCATCTACTGACCAAAGATGATTGATGTGCCACATGTAGTTTCTCAGATATGAAGCTCAACACAGACTTTAACCAGAGTCACTGAAGCATAAAATTTAGGTCAGAGTGACCTAATTATCGCCTTAATCAGCATCACTCTCCAAGACACATCCACTGACCAAAGATGATTGATGTGCCACATGTAGATTCTCAGGTATGAACCTTTACGCAAACTTTAACCTGAGTCATTGAAGCATGAAATGTAGGTCAGAGTGACCAAATCATCATCAGAAGCAGCATCACTCTCCAAGACGCATCTACTAACCAAAGATGATTGATGTGCCACATGTAGTTTCTCAGATATGAACCTTAACACAAACTTTAACCGGAGTCATTGAAGCATGAAATGTAGGTCAGAGTGACCCAATTATCATCTGAAGCAGCATCACTTCTCCAAGGCACATCTACTGACCAAAGATGATTGATGTGCCACTTGTAGTTCCTCAGATATGAACCTTAATGCAAACTTTAACCTGAAGTGGGACGAACGGACAGACGGACAGACGGACGGGCGAGATGCTATATCCCCTCCCCAACTTCGTTGGGCGAGGGGATAAAAAACTTATCAAATATCCTTGGTAACCAAGAATGAAAATATTTGGCCTGTTGTATATTCCTGTTTTATGATGATTCAATCATATTTTATAATTTTGACAACATGCAAAAATATTTTATTTTTATTTATTTTATTTTATTTTGAGTGAAGTCAGAAAAATTATATCAAGGGAAGTAAAGGTTTCTTGTTTTTTGTTTTATGTCTAGGGAAGTAACAGTTTCGTTTTCTTTTTTTATGTTGTTTTTTTTTCTCTTTTATGAGTGAAGGCTGAACAATTATATCAAGTGAAATACATATAGAATAATGGAAGTTTTGTTTTTGATACAAGAAATATAGGCAAACAATAATGAACGAGCCCTTTTCTTTTTATCCGTAATTAACTAAATCATTTAATAGAACAAATTTTGAAAATGAATGTTACTTTTCAATGAATCGTGAAATTGACTAGAATTGATTAGTTAAAGAATTTGTACAATTTGGTAAGAGTCTCTACAGATGTCTATTTCTTTTGTTTCATTGATTTTGATTGACAAAGTAGGCGTGGCCTAAGATACTTTTTGCCAATATTTTTTTGTATTCAGGCAGTAGCAAATACTGAAAAATATTTGCCTCAAGAGATCAAAGGAAACTAATACAAATTACCAATAAAGGTTTCTATTTTCATTTTTTCTTTTTCTTTTTTTTTAATTGAGTGGAGGCCGTACCATAATATCAAGGGACATCAAGGTTTTTTTGTTTTTTTTTTAATATTTTTTTTTCTTTTTTATTTGAGCGAAGGCTGAACAATTATATCAAAGGAAGTAAAGGTTTTTTCTGTTTTTTTTGTTTTTTTCGTGTAAAGGTTTCTAGTTATTATTATTATTTTTTTTGCTTGTTTGTTTGTTTTTTGTTGATATTTTTTAAGAAAGGCTGAACAATTATATCAAGGGAAGTAAAGGTTTTTTCTTTCTTTTTTGAGTGAAGGCTGAATGATTACATCATGAGAAGTAAAGGTTTATTCACTTGATATGTAAAATAACTGTATTAGAGAATTCAACAGCGATAAAATCTTACACTGGTTGTAGTGCAAGATGACATCTTTGGGAAGGATTTCAACTGGAATAGTTTTCTCGAGTCTGGAACACTGAAACATTTAACCTAGGATGTCAAAATTTTTTTGGTCTTGCTTCTTGAATTGTATTCGCTGATTTCTCTCTCTCTCCTCAGCATCCGCAGAGTCAAATAAATCACTGTCAAGACGACACTTCTACCATCAATGAATTTTACCTTTTATAGTAACTTTTATAAGATTTTGTGTTGAAAATGATAACAGTTCCCACAAAAATGATGTCATATAGCAATTAATCAAGTTTTACCCATGCAAAGGCATCTTGAGTGCATGTGCAAAATTTAGAACCGCAATTATCATAAAAGGATCAATAGCTTCCTTTTTAATTAGGTCATAATGCATGTCTCAAACATATCTTATATCATGCTTTTAGATGACAAGGTTTTTTTTAATTAAAATCTCATTTAGGTAGCACAACAGTCTTCTGAAGAAAGTTGTCAGTCCGTTACTTTGAAAGACTGTAACTTTGTTATTAGCAAAGATACAGTGACAAATGAGGTATCAAATAAAAGGAAAATGATTGAATTGACTCTTAATGCTGATTTAAGTATTACCGTCAAAATTTCCATATTTGGCAAAAATTTGAGTTTTGGATATTAATTTTTTAAATGAAAATAACTTTCACATCTTTACAGATAGCTGAATTCTGTTTGCTTTATCTGGAAGAACCATTTAAATGCAACAATACCGTGAATTCACCTATCTGTAAAGATGCAAAAGTTATTTTCATTTAAAAAATCTTAGATCAAAAACTCAAATTTTTGCCAAATATGGAAATTTTTACATTAAAACCTTATACGGATACTCTCTAAAAGGGCATCGAAAGATAATTTTGTCATTTTCCTTTCGTTTGATATCTCATTTGTTATTGTATCTTTAAAAATAACAAAGTTATAGTCATTCAAAGTTAGGGGCTGACTATTCTCTTCCGAAGACTGTTGTGCTACCTTAATATAGCACTTATATCCTTAGACACAAAGAAGGAGTCTGTACATGTTTTCAATGGTCAGTAATTCATATCTACCCCAGTAGTTAATTCATATACAGTATACAATTTTATTTGATTGTTCCTTTTTCTTTTAGCTAAGCATTTAAAAGACACCAGTCAAAATAAATTTACATTTACCAGTATCTTTTTTGTTTCAGCTTCACAAAATCAAAATATACACCAGTCAGAGACACATCAGCCAGATCCATACAGAAGACAGATTAATACAGACAAAACAATACCCACAGAATACTCTAGTAGATCTGGAGCATGGGCTGGACACACAGACAGAAACTTCCCTCAAGGACCTAATCCAAACCAAAATTCAAACTGGAAACCACAACAGAATCAAAACTGGGACACTGGAAGGCAGTCAAACCAGTATAACAGTTGGGATAGGTATCCAGGGCAACAACCTCAAAGCCTTGATAAAGGCAGGAAGGATTATTATCAAGCTTTAAATTCAAGACAACAAAATCATAATTTGGGATCAATTAACAGGAATCAGTACAATCCACAACAAAATATGCCTAGCTACAATCCACAACATGCTATTAATACAATGAGTGTTGGTGTAGTACCATTTATTGACCCTGACCTTCCTGATGGCCTTGACGACCTTTGGGAATTACAACAAAAACAAGCAGCTATGCAACACATGCTACAAACTAACCCTGGACTTGGAGCACATCCTATGGTATCTGGTGGCCCAATAGGTCAACATGCAGATAGTTTGAATAATGCTAAAGATAGAGGGGGACCGGGGCATGTCAAAGTTTGGACTAATCCAAGAACTCAAAACACAAGTACAGCCCCATGGGAACAAGCATATGGTAGAAATATACCAAGACTTAGCAATATGGAGATGGAACATACAAGACGAGAAAAAATTCAAAAACCAGGAAATAAGATGGCATTACATCCGTCAAGTTTTGCTGATGTTTCCAACAAATTCGTAGAAAATAAAATGACTTTCGAGGAGAAAAAGGATTTATTAGGCGCGGATGAAACATATGTTTCCAATATAAAGCAAAATTTCAGGCCCCATCCTCTTATACAATCAGAACCAGTAAATAACACTAAAACTACATATCTTAAAACATATATACCAGAGGAAGGGCCATCTGAAACATACAGGAGTCGGTGGTATAGAAAACGTGGACAAAACAAAAATATTAAAGAATCAGAGACATATAAAGCAACAACTCAAAATATAAGACTATCAACATCAGCTCCATCTGTGGTCTGGAATGTGAGCCACAGGCCATCAAAATTACATTACGAGTCGAACGTTAGACAAAGATACCGATCTATGATTGATAAACATCGAACAACAACATCCGCTCCACGTTATATACAGGAATATCGCTACAGTAACAGGAATAGATATAGCCAGGACAAATACGATGAAAGACTGCCACATGACAAGAGGTTATCGCATAACATTGAACAAAGACGTGATGACAAAAGAATTCCTTATTATACTAAACAAGCCGGACATGAAACAAGAACAGATACTCAACATGGGTGGCATGATAAAAGAACTGAGACTGAAAAAGCATGGCATGATAAAAGAATGGAAACTCGAAACAAACATTCTCCATGGGATATATTACCTGACCATAAGGAACAAGATCGTGTGAACACAAAATCATCTGTTATGGACCCAAGACAAATACCTCCTTTAGCTGAATTTTCCGATCATGAAAATGAACAATCAAGAAATAGATACAGTCAGTCTATTTCAATGTCACACAAAGATAAAAACCCAGCTGGAAATATCAGAGATCAAAACCTGAAGGAATCAGGCTTCCACAGAACTTGGACTAAAAATCAAATTCAACATCCAAGTATTCAAAGTCAACACAGAATACATTCACAAAGAAATTCAGAATTACAAAATTATCTACAATATCAAGAAACTCGCAATGTCAAACCAAGAAATCGTGAAGTGGAACAGGAACAAGAAAACGAAACAGAAAATGAGAATGGCAGGACTTCATATTCATATTCAACAAAATATCAGTCTTACTCAGAAAATCCGCAAATAAATCAAGACATGTTGAATAAATTTATAACTGAAAGAATCAAGCAGCGTCAACTGTCACATGATCGAAATCGTACAATGCCTTGGAGTCCTGTTTCAGATAAAGGATCAAGGCCTTACCCTTACAGACCTGATGATAGAGCACAATTCTATCCACCCAGACCTGTAAAAGAAAACCGAAAGAATTCTAGAATGCCAACAGAGGGTCTGTACAAGTCTGACAGACATGGTCTACAAGAAACTGTTGATCCTGGTATAGAAAAGAGACCTACAAGGCCAAACTTAGGAGATCGTTTGAATACAGAGAGAACATATAACCTTAGAAATAATAAAACTGACATTCCTGCTATCAGTGGAAGAGAAGTATGGACAGATCCTGGTAATCAAAAGGAGATTGAAGCAGCCAATCTCCCTCCGTCAATTCTCGATGAAATTATTGATAACTTCCTTCGGGGAGGTGGAGATGAAATTGAAACACCATTTGGTAAAATTGAAAAAGAAGGAAATGGAGGTTATGAAATTGATGGTCAACTTTTAAAACTGATATTATCAGAAATTGAAAATAAACCAACAAGACACAATATGAAATCACCAGAGCAACTAGAACATCTAAGGAAATTTGCAGGTTTCGATACATCTGGAATATCACCGAAGATTTATTCTAGTTCTACTTTACCACCTACATCAACTCTTCCAACCACAAAGCATACCTCAACAACAGTGAAAATGAAAGTTGAGGAAGAGAGGAGGCAAAGAATAATATGGGACTCTCTACCAATATTTGAAAATTCAAAAACTGAAACCATGGAAACACAGTATGATGGACCTAGTACTTCAGGGAGACAGATATGGAACCATATGAAACCATGGGATACAGTAACTTGGCTTCCAACACTGAGACCAAGGAGTAAACAGAAAAGTACTGGCACAAAGCTTACCTCACCATGGGAACCAGTCAAAACTGAAAATTCATACAATCCAGTATTTGAGTCAAAAATATTTTCAAATGTGCAGAATTCAACTCATGAAGTGAAAGAAACAAGACTTGTCAGTGAGAAATCTGAATTGTCCAAAAATAATATACAAACAACTGTTGCTACGGTAACAAAACAAACAACACAAACGCCAATCACAACAGCCACTACTAGTACTGATATTACAGTACAAAATATTACATCTCCAGCAGTATGGACGAAAATTCTATTTGACGAGCCGTACAATTTGAATAAAACACCACCAGTAGCAGCAAGAATGATAATGGTTCCAGAAGACAATGTTATTTTAAACAGAACTAAAGTACAAGATGATGTAGAAACTAATACTATAAAACCAATGGAATCTTCAGATTCTGTGTTCGGAATTATATTCGCTATCGTAGCAGTTATGGCTGTATTAGTAGCACCCGTTGTCTGTATTGTATGGAAAATACGAAAACATTTCAAAGAAAAGAAACGAAAACAATTAAAAGCTGATAATTTTAGTGATGACAAATTTGAAATGGAAATTATGATTTCACGTGACTTTGGACAAAATGATAACAGTGAAAAAGATCGAGGGGCCAGACCAAAAACTTACTTCAATACAAATCTGAATACTGTTCATGAACTTCAACCATTAAATTCAGGGAGAACATCCCCAAATGTTATTGTACATCAAGAAGATGAAATATATTAATTCTATAAATATCTTGGATACTTTTTCAGTATAATAGGAAGAAGATAGTATTGTAGTTATAAAACTTATAGTCAATCTACTATTACCTTTGTCTTTGTTCAATTCCTATTCCTCAATCAGTTTTTAAATTGCTTCTATCTTTTTCAAAAACAGATTCAATCAATTTTTCGAAGTTCAGTTGCTCAGGTGTGACAATTTTACTTCTACCATACATGCTAAAGGACAAATCTGTGGAGAACTGAATGAATTATGGTCACATCTGAGTCGCTGAAGATTTAAATGGCCCACATGAAAAATTTGTTTCAATCTTTCTTCGAAATAGATAGAAGCAATTTTCAAAACTAATTAGGAATTGGTGTTGCACAATGATCAAGTTCATAGAAGATGCGACAAGATGCTAGAGTTTGTAAGTCTTGTTACATGATGTCAAGAACTTACTTTTCAAAATATTCCAGTGAAAATATTACAACTAATGATTAATTATGTTCAATTATTTGATCAACTACTGCTCCTTAGTATTTGTGATGTATTGGAACATTTTTAAAAATGAACTTTAGGCTTACAGATCTTATATAAAGGAAAAATATAGTGAGGGACACTGTCTCCACTTTGGAACTGAATACTGTGAATGTACTTTTATTCGTGGACATCAATTTTTATGGTTTTCATAAATATCAACATTTCATTGGTATCTAAATTTGCGGTTTCCAATTCTATCCTGTAGAAATTTAGGGAAAACTCCGTTTCATTGGAAACTTAATTTCATGGCTTAAGTGAACCATAAAATCCACAAAAATTGGAACCCCAAGAAGTATTTTCACAGTAAGTCATTATTTCTTGTTATTTCTGTTAGTGCTTTATTATTTGTGGTGTTTATTTTATGTACTGTTTGTTTCTTCTTTGCTGTTTACATTCTCTGTCTGTATGTAATCCTAATATATTGCCATGCATTCTGGATGTGTGATTGTGGCTCTCACTTTGGTTTCATTTGGAAATTTATTCTAACAATGGATGTAACCCTTGAAAAATTACAAGATTGATTTTACTACAATAATATTCACATCTGCTGTTTCTACAATGATAATGATTCAGCTGATTTCCACAACAGAGACAGCTGACTGTGTAGGCACATCATACAAATGTTTTAACCCTAAACAAACAGACCACAACAAAATGAGCAAAATAGTAACAAACTTGGCTCCTTGTCATATTCAAAATCTAAAACTTTGTGTCAAATCGATTTGTTATTAATCTAGCGTGTCCATAAGAATACTATCAACCTAATCAAGTTTTATAAGGACTAGTTTTTGTACAGTGTCTTGATGTATTGGTATAAATATTGTTATAACTGTTCACTGATGGTTTTGTTGGCAATGGACCACAATGTTTATAAAATTCTTTGCTCTATTAAACAAGATGTGTTTATGAACCTCAAAATATGCCTCCAGATTCTAGACAATTTTATGGAAAAACTGCAAAATTTACCACTTTTGACTTATGTTATTGTGACTTTTGATCTCACTTTTGTTTTGCATATTTATGTTCTTGACTAGAGCTATACACTTACCAAGTATTAAAAGTCTATCTTACATAGTACAAAAATTATTTAGTCCCTTAATAAAAACTCCCAATTTAATCCCTTTATTTTGAAATATGTGGAGCTGTTTTTCAATATATCTATTTATGCTTGCTATAAGAAACCTACAGAAAAATACTGCATCAAGATCTGGCAAAAATTTAGAAATTCATTTTTTTCCATTTTGCCCCCTTTGGGTCTCTTGTTTTTAAAATGGTAAATGCTACCTAAAATTCGTGTGCATAGTCCAGTTGCACAATTTTATTGACAATAAAATAAAGCAAACCCTTCGAAATACCACAAATGATAAAGATTCTACAGTCAAATATGGGAAAACAGTAAATTTAACACCTTTTTAACCTCTGTGACCTTGACTTTTGACCTGACCTATTTTTTTTTTGCATATTTATGTTCCTCCTGACTAGACCTATACACTTGCTAAGTATGAAAAGTCTATCTTACATAGTTCAAAAGTTACAGCCAAGGTTAAAGTTGGGGATACACAGACAGACAATCACACAAGACAGACAGACAGGCAGACAGACACACAGACAGGCAGGACAAAAACAATATGCCCACCCATCCTCCATCTCCTGGGCATAAAAACTGTATTCTTAAAACAGAAGTATAATGTGATACCACACACATATCATCATTCACATATACATACTATATCTCTTTCTTATGGACAAATTGTTAAAATGTTTCTATTTCACAGATGAAAATAGACATCCTTTTTTTTCTTTTTTTTTTTTGGGGGGGGGGGGGGGGNATACTGCTAGTGCATTGGTTTTGTGTTGTTCATTTTTGTGTATTTGTTTCTGTCTTTGTCATGCTGTCTCAATTTTTTTGTAAAATATGAATTGCCTTGCTTCAGGATTTTTTAATTTAGAATTTCCCCTTTCTCCCATTTTTGGCTCTGTATTTGTTTGCCACTGCATTGTTCTCTTTTAGTTTTTACACATATCTGATCT
>MJUU01009940.1:5658-23851 GCA_002080025.1 Modiolus philippinarum | reverse complement strand
ACACTTAACCTTCATCTTCTATAGTTTTGGAAATAATAGCTGAAAAATTAAAAAAATTCTGTGAAAAAAGGGCAATAACTCCTACAAGGGTTTATGGATTTTCTTCAAAATTTCAGGGTAAGTAGATCTTGATATGCTGAACATTTTTGCAATTTACACTTCACCTCTATCTGTTACACTTTTTGAAATAAATAATAAAAAATGCAAAAAATTTGAAAATTTAACGGAAAAAGGGATGGGTTTTCAGATTTTCTTCAAAATTGCACAGTGGATAGATCTCATCATGCTGATCATTTTTACTTCAGTCAGATTTTTTATATCTGTAACGGTTTTCGAGTTATTGGCCAAAAACTGCAATTTACCCCGATGTTCTAATTTTAGCAATGGCGGCCATGTTGTTCAACAGAGGGACAAACTGAACATCAGTATGAGAAGCCATACCCTGATGATGATTCAGGCCAAGTTTGGTTACATTTGGGCCACTGGTTTCAGAGGAGAAGATTTTTGAAATTGTTGACAGACAGACGGAGGACCGACTCATAGTGATGGCAAAAACTCACATGGCCTTTTAGGCCAGGTGAGCTAAAAATCTAGTTTTTTCAGTCGCTGAAAAAATCAGGCATAAGAAGATGAAGACTCAGGACTTTTTGACAATGGTTTCAAGAAAGCCCTAAGCTGTTTTGTTGAATTAACTACTGAGTGTCAGCACATTAATTTTTTTTTCATTTTTATTTCTTCCACAATAAGTATTAGAGGAGTTCTTACAAACACTGTCATCCATTTCCTGCGAAAGGACTGAAGACTAACAATCATTAGTTCAATTCATTAATATCTTGTGATAGAAACCTAGTTTAAACTGACATTGTGCTCAATTCAAATACCCTGTACATGTATCAGGATTTTTTTAGTGTGTTTAGTGCATACTGATAAAATATGTTAGAATTGACATATTTCCACAGATGAAAGAACAAGTCTTCTGAAAATTCCTAGCAAAACTATTTAGCATTCAAGCCTTTACATTTTACAGGACTTTCTAGGGAAAAATAACTTCAACACTTTTTACTTACACTTTTATCTTTTTATTTTTTTTTTTAAAGTTACCTTTTTTTCTTTTCTTTTTATTTCCTGTTTTTTTTTTTATTTTTGTTGTTTTGCATTTCCAATGTTTTTTTTTTGTTTTTTTTTCTATTTTGGTTTTGTATTTGTTTTTTTCTGAGTCAGTGTGAGTTTTTTTGTTGTTTTTTTTGTAAATGTTAGCTTTGTTTTCTTTTTTTCTTTTTGGTTGTTTTTTTTTTGTTGTTTTTTTTTCCTGAAAGCTTTGTTTTGTTTTTGCTTTTTAGGATGTTTTTGATGTCAATCTCTTTTTTGTACATGAACAGAATAAATGCTAAAAAAAGCAACTTAAATTCAAAATTTCAACGAAAAATATTCCTTAACAAGTTCTTTTACAGAAATGGCCATTGATTTTAAAATATTTAAATAAATATACATGTAACCAATCCCTTAAAAATATTTGGCACTAATGAATGATGTTAAAAGTTCTGATAGATTAGTTTGTACTGTATATCTACACATTGGGTTCCTTTTTAATTCAGTGATGTAAGGTTGTTTATATCAAGGTGATGTAAATAGGATAAAAAATGGATTAAAAAACCGCAATAAATTCTGGGCTCTTTAGGAAAAATTGTAAAACTGACAACAAGTAAAGTGCAAAATCCAATTAAATAAATGCGAGATTACTTCTTCAGATTTTACCTCAATATCAAAATACTGGAAAAAAAATAATGTCAACATCGTCAGAAAATACAATTCTGTTTTGCTGTATGGATATATTGTAACTATGGATACAAAATATCTTTGGTTTGGATTATTTTCATTATGGATAATTCACAGTACGTTCAGTCAGACTTGTCCTTCATCTTGTTTCCGATGTTACAGAAATTTTCTGAATGAAATAGAAAACATAACATGTAGCGATATCAATGATCTCGTCGCTGTTTCCAGAACTGTAAAGAACGTCATATTTGAGAATGGACAAGTTCCATTAGGAATCATCAAAGATTTCTATTTCTTAGGAATTGAGGAATTGGAGACAGTCAAAATATCAAACTTCAATGTTCAGGAACTCTGGGGGTCGCCTTTTATAAACTGTACAGATTTAAAAGTGATGGACTTTTCTGACAATGATATAAATACTCTAATTAAACCTAATTTCGAAGGACCACTTGATCTAAAAGTAATAAACTTTAACAAAAACAATATTCATAGTTTAAATGATAATTTATTTGAAGACCTTACATCTTTGGTGGAACTCCATTTATCTAACAACAAACTTACAACAGTTACTGAGAGGACATTCAATGGATTGGTCAATTTGGAAATCTTAGATCTTGCTCAGAATGAAATTGACTCTGTCAACATCAATGCATTTCAAATAATGTCTAATATCAAGACAATTAACTTGATCTATAACAAACTGAGGATTATATCTGGATTATTCAATGGATTATCTTCTCTTGGTACAGTAAAAATTTCACATAATTCTATTCAAAGTATTAAAAATAATTCGTTTACTGGAACGGGAATAACAAATTTAGATTTGTCTTTCAACAAATTGACGAGAGTGCCAACAGTAGTATTATGGCAAATCTCGGGGAAACAAACGGTAGTACAGTTACATCATAACCATATTTATAGTTTAACTAAATCCAGTTTAACTAATGTTGAACTTAAATTACTCAACCTAGCTTTCAATGGGATGACACTAGTTCAAGATTATGCACTTCTGAATTGCCATATAAAAACATTAATATTGGCAGTGAATAGACTTACTACTTTACCCATAACCACTGAAGAGTATTTAAATTCAGATCTTAAGCCTGAAATCATTCTTACAAGAAATCCACTAAATTGTGACTGTGATTTCTTGTGGTTTGGAAAATTCCTTTCTGAAAACAAATGGAGAGTTACTCCAGTGTGTTACAAGCCAGCAAGGTTATCCAATGTAGCTGTAGATAAATTCTATCAACTGGAAAATGATGCTTGTAGCACTACAACTGCTTATACTACACAAACAACCCAACAATCAGAAACTACTTCTACAAGTGAATTAATAACCCAAGAATTATACAGCACACCAGAAACCACTTCTACAAGTGAATTAACAACTCAAGAATACAGCTCCTCACCAGAAACTGCTTCTACAAGTGAATTAACAACCCAAAATTTATACAGCACATCAGATACCGTTTTTACAAGTAAAATACCAACCCAAGAATTATACAGCACATCAGAAACCACTTCTTCAAGTGAATTAACAACCAAAGAATTAAACAGCACATCAGAAACCCCCCAAAATTTTAACAGGACAATAGAACCACCACTCACTAATGAACTAACAACCAAACCAACAGAGCAAATTTTTACAAGTGAACAAACTATGCAAAAATCAACCAGTGAAACTAAACCAATTTTAATCAATGAACACACCACCCAAGAATTAGACATCACATCAGAACCAACTTCTACAAGGGATCTTACCACTCAAACTTTATACAGTACAACAAAACCAACTTACATCAGTGAACAAAACACTCATGAATCACAAAGTACAACAGAGCCAACTTTCACCGATATAAAAACCATCAAAGAATTATACAGTACAAAAGAACCAACTTTCAGTAAGGAAATAACCACTCAAGAATCATACAGCACAACAAAGCAAGCTTTCACTAGTCGAACACCCACTCAGGACATCCTCAGCACAAGAGAAACAACTTTCAATAGTGAAATAACCACTCAAGAATCACATGGCAAGACCGAACCAACTGTTACCAGTAAACTAAACACTCAAGATACACTCCACACAGAAAAAACTTTCACTAATGAACAAAACACTCAGGAATTACTCATCACAACAAAACCAAATTTCACTGGTGAACTGAACACTCAAGAATCACATCACACAACAGAACAAACTTTCACTGGTGAACTAAAAACTGAAGAATCACTCAGCACAGAACAAATGTTCAGTAGTGAACTAAACACTCAAGAATTACTCAGCACAACAAAACAAACTTTCACTAGTGAACTAAACACTCAAGAATCACAAAGCACAACAAAACCAAATTTCACTGGTGTACTGAACACTCAAGAATTACTCAGCACAACAAAACAAACTTTCACTAGTGAACTAAACACTCAAGAATCACAAAGCACAACAAAACCAAATTTCACTGGTGTACTGAACACTCAAGAATCACTTGGCACAACAGAACTAACTTTCACTAGTAAACTCAACACTGGAAAACCACATGGCACAACAGAACAAACTTCCACTAGTGAACTAAACACTCCAGAATCACAAAGCACAACAAAACCAAATTTCACTGGTGAACTGAACACTCAAGAATCACTTGGCACAACAGACCTGACTTTCACTAGTGAACTCAACACTGGAGAATCACACGGCACAACAGAACAAACTTTCACTAGTGAGATGAACACTCAAAGATTATTCAGCACCGAACAAAAGTTCAATAATGAACTAAACACTAAAGAAATGCTCAGCACAGAACAAACTTTTGCTAATGAACTAAACACCCAAGAATCACTCAGCACGACAAAACCAAATTTCAATAGTGAATTGAACACTCAAGGATCACTTGGCACAATAGAACCAACTTTCAGCAGTGAACTTAACACTCAAGAATCATTCAGGACATCAGAATCAACTTCCAATGGTGAAATGAGCACCCAAGAATTGCTCAGCATAACAGAGCAAACTTTCACTAGTGAATTAAACACTAAAGAATCACAAAACACTACAGAACAAACTTTCACTAGTGAACTAAACACTAAAGAATCACAAAAAAGCACTACAGAGCAAACTTTTACTGGTGAGCATGGCACTCAAGAATCACTTAGTTACACAGTACCAACATTCACTAGTGAACTAAATACTGGAGATTCACACAGCACAACAGAATCAACTTTCATCAATGGGCAAAATACAGAAGAATCATACAGCACAACACAACCAGCAGTCACTGGTGAAATTACAACCCAAGGATCATACAGAAAAACAGAACCTTTCACTAGTGAACCAAGCACAGAAGATTTATACAAGACAACAGAACCAATTTATTCTAGTGAAAGAGTAGCCACCCAACCTCAAACAAAACCCAGTGAAGGCAACAAACAAGAAACACATTCCATATTCCAGACTGAAACAAACATGTCTCCTTTTACAACAGAAAACATCAACCAAGAAACACATTCCATATTCCAGACTGAGTCTTCAGTAATAACAAACATTTCTCCTTTTACAACAGAAAACATCAACCAAGGAACAAACTCCGTATTGAATACTAATCCATCTACAAACACACATGTAACAGAACCTCTAGTTTCTATGGAAACAGAAAAACAGAGAGCAACATCTTATACTGAGCCCCTGACAGGTCAACCTTCAACAAACTTTCCAGTTTACAGAGAAACAGAAAACCAAGAAACAAACTCTGTTTTTCACACTAAGCAAACCACAAACACACAAACAACTGAGTCTCCTGTAACCACAGAACCAGAAAACCAAGAAACTAACTCCATATTTCACACTAAGCTAATCACAAATACAAAAACAACTGAGTCTCCTGTAACCACAGAAACAGAAAACAAAGAAACAAACTCCATATTTTACACTAAGCTAACCACAAACACACATTCAACTGAGTCTCCCATTACCATGGAAACAGGAAACCAAGAAACAAACTCCATATTTTACACTAAGCTAACAACAAACACACATTCAACTGAGTCTCCTGTTACCATGGAAACAGGAAACCAAGAAACAAACTCCATATTTTACACTAAACTTTTCCCAAACACACAAACAACTGAGTCTCCTGTTACCATAGAAACAGAAAACAAAGAAACAAACTCTGTATTTTACACTAAACTTATCTCAAACACACAAACAACAGAGTCTCCTGTAACCACAGATACAGAAAACCAAGAAACAGTCACAATGAAATTAAATACACCATTGGAAAGCACATATTCAACCACAATACCTGAGACCATGGAAACAAACTCTATATTCAATTTGAAGACCTCAACAAGTACATCTTCAACAAATCCTCCTGATAGTACAGAGGGTCTGAGCAAAGGTATAAATTCTGAATATTACACAGAGCCCTTGACAAGCACATCTTCAACAAAGTCTCCCCTCACTACAGAACCAAGAAGTCAAGGTACAAATTCTGAACATTACACTGAGTTCTCAACAAGCACACCTTCAACAAAGTCTCCCCTCAGTACAGAAGAAGAAAGCCAAAGTACAAATTCTGAATATTACACTGTGCCCTCTCATTACACACTTTCAACTAACTCCCCTGTTGCCACTGATACTGAAACCCCAAAATCAAACTTTATACTGAACACTGAAACATCAACAAGCAGTAATCCTTTGCCTACAGACCAACTTAGCACAACAACACACCAAGGTCAACTAAACAGTTCAAGTCAACCAAGCATGTCATTTACTGGACAACTGAACGCAACACCATCTAGGAGTCAATTAAACACTACACAGCCTGTAACTCAACAACTACTCTCAAGTCAAGCAAGTACACCATATCACGGAACACCAAATACAACATCTAATCAACTGACTGCCACAACTCCATCTCCAAGACAACCAAATATATCATCAACAGTTCCACCAATTACAACAACAGAATTAGAGGGACATTCAACTGACACAACCCAAACAATAGAACAACAACAAACTACAAATACACCATTTCAAGGTCAAGTAAACACAGAATTTCAAGGCCAACAAGGCACAGCATCATATCAGGGTCAAACAAGCACTACATTTCAAGGTCAACAAAGCATAACATCATACCAAGGTCAACAAAGCACTACATCTCAAGGTCAACAAAGCACAACATCATATCAAGGTCAACCAAGTACAACATCTCAAGGTCAACCAAACACAACAACATCTCCAAGTGAACAGAGTAATACCCCAACCTCATTTAATTCACAAAATACAACATCCCAATATCCAAACCAAGCAAACACAACTCCATCAACTTCCAATCTAGCAGCTACAACTATATCACTACCAAGTAGTTACTCTACAAACCAAACTTTACAAACAACCACCACAACAAGAACAGTCACATCTTTCAGTACAACTTCAGTAACTTCCAATCAAACAAGAATGCCATCAACAATCGATGCTACAAATGCAACCTCACAAACAACCAATTATATAGACACACATTTTTCCTCAACTGCTAATTCTGTAAGCACAACTTCACAATCTACTCAATTTACAAACCCTACAAGCACAGCTTCATCAACTGTAACCAACCCTACAGACACAACTTCTGCAGCTACAAATCCCACAGGCACATTGTCATTTAATATTAATACAAGAACAACATCACCAAGTGCTAGTTCCCCAAGCATACCTTCATCAAGCACAAACTCTGCAAATATTACCTCAGCAAGTACAGGTCCTACAACCACAGCTACATCCAGTTCAAGTTCTACAAGCACTTCTGCAGGTACAAGTCCTACAGCCACAGCTTTAGCAAGTTCAAGTTCAACAAGCTCTTCAGCAAGTACAAGCACTACAAACACACCTTTGGCAAGTACAAGTTCTACAAGCACACCTTCGGCAAGTACAAGTTCTACAAGCACAACGTCACAAAATACAATTCTTACAACCCAAACTCCACCAAGTACAAGTCCTACAACCCAAATTTCACCAAGTACAAGTCCTACAAGCACAACTGCACCAAGTACAAGTCCTACAAACACAACTTCAACAAGTACAAGTCCTACAAGCACAATTTCACCAAGTACAAGTCCTACAAGCACAACTTCAACAAGTCCTACAAACACAACTTCAACTAGCACAAGTCCTAAAAGCACAACTTCACCCAGCACAAGTCCTACAAGCACAACTTCACCAAGAACAAGTCCTACAAGTACAACTTCACCAAGTGCAAGCCCCACAAGTACAACTTCAAGTACAAGTCCTACAAGCACAACTTCATCAAGTACAAGCCCAACAAGAACAACTTCACCAAGTACAAGCCCAACTTCACTAACTTCAAGTCCTACAAGCACAACTTCACCAAGTACAGGTACTACAAGCACAACTTCACCAAGTACTAGGCCTACAAGCACTTCATCAAGTACAAGTCCTACAAGCACACTTTCACCAACAACAAACAATTCAACCAATGTAAAAAACAATGCAGAGAAAGATTCAGGTTCACAATTTGTATCCATTGGTATTCCTATATTACTTACACTGTTGGTAATAGCTTTACTATTTCTGGCATTATTCCTTAGAAAGAGACTAAGGAATGAAAATGAGGACAAATCAGACTTACTTAGGACTTATAATAAGAATTTGTGGAAATATTACGATGGATTTGACAAGGACCCACTTGGTCCAGCAAAACCAGTGTTCATGCATAAAATAATTGACAATAAGAAGATACTGTACTAAATCCTCATTTACTTTATGTTTAATGTTATGTCTTTAATTTAAGAACTTGCCATGTTGGTTCTTTTTTTTTCTTTCAATTTTTTCTTTTTATAGATTTTTTTTTGGTTTTCTTTGCTTTTGTATTTCATTTTGTGGTTATTATTATTTATGATTATTTGGTTTTTTGGGGGGTTTGGGGTTTTTTTTGGGGGGGATAATTGAAAAAGTTTTGATAAAGTATCATATTTCTCAATCTTTCTGAAGATGCATAAAGCTCTTTTTATTTCTTTTTTACTAGAAAATTAACATATTCGACAACTTTTACATTTTTTTCACAAATAGTGATACTTTGAAACTTTAAACAGTAATTTTATTGTAAGAAAAGACATCAAGAAGATTAACTTTTGGAAGTGTTACAATTCACCATAGTAACATTCTTATTAAAAGATTTTAGGTAATAATTGTAACAAATACCACATTAACAAAGCTTTTCAAAGTACCAACACACATATAAGAAGTGACCAATAATCAACATGTTTTTTTTTATTTATTTTTTTTTCTAAATTCTTCCAATATTTCAAACTTTTACCCAACATTCCATCTCAGTCTGATAAAGGCTTTACCCAGTATATGGAAAGACTCTCAGTCTGATAAAGGCTTTACTCAGTATATTGAAAGACTATGTCCTGTTAAGGTCCAAAAATTTTTAAAGATTGTTCTTACATATATAAGTTGATCCATATGTCATATGACCTTTAACCTATGGTGCTATGTCATGTATTGTATATGTTTTGTTTTTCTGTACATTGTGTTTTCTTGTTATTTATTTGGTATTTAGCTAGATTGATATTATAAAATGTATTCTTTTCTTTCATACATTTATTTTTCATAAAATGTCATTTTAATATTACAACATTTCTAATCTGTATAAATTGCAAGGAACTAGAACTAATTTTTTGCTTAACGTGGATGAAATATTCTTTTTGCAAAGTGGTAGGATAGGCTTTTCATTTTCTCTTTTGACAAATGATAAAGACTTGAAATAAATGGTATTTGGGAGGCCCATCCTGACATTTTTTAAATATGGAATAAAATCAATTTATTCCAAATTAATTAATTTTTTGCACAAATCAGTACATAATAATTGATATTCACGTCGCTGACACAATACCCGACCTTAAATCCCAGATTATAGTTTTCTATACACAAAATAAATGATTTAAAATGTCAAATGTATGTTTTAGTCCTTTAACAGATAGGTTAGTCATAGTATCACACTGGTGTCTAAATTATCTGATATATTACTTATTGATTGCATGCTAAATACAATATTAACAAATTAACTTGATACACTTTAAACTGTTTTTCTATTTTCAAAGTGCTGAATGCTCTGTTAGTTCAATATTGATACAACCTTTGGTAGATATGAAGAAAACTTTCGTAAGAAAGTGTGATATTAGTGTCATGGTCATGTTATTTCTTACAAGTACTTGACAATATTATATTAAATGAAAAATAGAATCTGACAAGGTCGGGAAGAGTACTAAAAATATAATTTTTCAAAAAAAGTTTTATCTGAATTTCATCAATATCTGACATATAAGCACAATGTGATATTCCTGTGTAATAAAAAATAATGATGTACTATACTCGTGCAAATTAATCAAGTGCTTAAGCCATAAAAGAAATAAATTCCTTTTAATATGAATAACAAAACTTGTTTCTAAAGAAATCAAATAATGTCACAGTAGTTATGGTAACACATAGAAACTGATGAAAGTACCATAGTATTTTTTTCAAATAAAATTTGTCAGCAGAATAATATACATGTATGTTATATTGTACAATTTATAAGAATTAATGCATTTCAATATCAATCATTTTTTTTGTCAATGTGAATTGTAACTTGCAAATACAATAGATAAAAGTTCACAAAAAATTTTTCATTTTCTCATGTTTCATTTTACAAGCTTGAAACACTAGGTTAAGATATGGAGAACAAGTACATCTGGAAAAATCAAGATTTACATACAATAGAGAGGGCACCAAATGTAGTCTTGTTTATTGATATGAATTGTTTTGTTTATCCATGATCCTTACATGTCTGTAGTCAAGCTAAAACTGTGCACATCTATCAATAGGGTCTGAAAGTCTAGTCATGGGACGATGAAATTCACAATGCAAAAAATAGAAATTGTACATTACCCAGCCACATTTCACAAAATTTCAAGTTTCAAGGGGCATAAATCCAGAACCCCTTTGACCTCTGAACCCAAAATCACGGTAGACAACTTACACACTTAGCTTGAAGACCTAATGATATTTCGTTCTCAAGTTATCAGTCGGAAACACTCTAAGGAGGGACAGACAGACAGACAAACGGACAAACACAAGACTAAGGGTATCACATAATAACTTGCAACTACATGTGGCTGGCTATGAGGTAGATAGACATTGTTACGCTGTGCAATTAAATTGCAGTAAGTTGACAGGTTTTCCCTTGTGACATCATAATTGACTGACTGATGTGAAACGTCATATTTTGTCCACTTTGCCACTAATTACTTCCCTTTTACCATAAATAATGTTTAATCCCAACACTTCGTAAAATATCTCCCATTAAAAGCATGATGACACATACATTTTTTCATTGTAACCAATAGATCATATCATAAACTATCTTTTTTAAATAAAATTCTCTGACATGGATAAAAGGTTATTTCAGCTAAAAATTGCCTTTCCATATTTTCCATGTGCATTCAATGTAAATTTCAGTGAAAAATGGTTAAAAATGGGCAAACTTTGACCTCGATTCTAGAAAATTAAGCATGGTGACCCATACTTTTTATTACACATTTAAGGTTGGTAGGAATAGTTCTTCGATAGACCATATCCAAATTCTGGTATTTAGATTCTCCAGTTGTTGTTTGTCCACCCTATGTCACAAACGTGTCCGCCCCATGTGACGGAGAATGTACTTCAAATGAATAATTCATGACGATTTGTTCCAACTTGTAAAGTCCTGATGACGAAGCTCGGATATGGTCTATTGGGCCGGCTTATAGCAAAATCTCATGGATATACATATTATTGTCCATCTACCATAAATTGAGATTTGAAAATGTTTCCTGACAAAAACATGATGTTGGAGGATTATTTTTGTTTGAAAAGTCATAAATTTTTATAAATCAAACTTTTCAACTTTTTATGGAGGGTGGCAGCGTGTTTGCTGTTTTTTATTTCGCATGTTGCCGTGTTGGAGGGTCATTATTTGCCATGTTTCGTGCAAACCAAAGAAGGCATTGTGCAAGCCAATTTTCAATTTTTCATTCCTCGTGTTGTGACATTTTATTCTTGAATGCCCGTGCACAATACCCCGATCTACAACCCTCTTTATGTGCCTATAAGTTTCATAACTGAAATAGATTTACAGGTCCAAAACATCTAACTGAAGAGACGTTAAAAGTTGTATATCTCTATGATTTTATACCCGTGCAGAGAAATTGAAATTGTTCATTATTTTAGATACACATTTGATGAGCGATGAACAATCATGAAATGTCTTCGTCCAAACATCAACTAAAACTTGAGGTGTTAAAACCAGAAAATAACATCACAATAAGGTCACATGCCAAATATTAAGTCAATACCTCCAATGGTGTTGAAAACAAATTTGGGAATAGCTTGTTTCAGAATTATGGTAGGTCAAAAAGAATGGAATGACAGAAAAGTATAGAACTTAATTACCCCAAACTTCTTCTGGGTCAAAATACATGAGACTGAATACATTTGTTGTCTGTACATGACTATAAATACATACCCGACAAAATATCTGTTAATGTTTGTGTCAGAACAATATTAAAGACAGCATGTGATCGACTACTCTCGTTATTCATATTAGTTGCAGCAACAGTCCTAGATTTGTTTCCTTCACTCATCAAATTATCTATATCCTAAAATACAAAACATATGTTACAACAAGATTCAACTAGAGCTGTCGCCGAATGGCAGCCAGGTATACCCACCTGCTAACTGAACCCTGAATCAATACGGCAAGTGTAAATTTAAGTTTGTGCGGACACAATACAGTTGTGGACACAGTACAAATGTGGACACAATACAAGTATGGAAATCAAAGCATGGAATGCTGTTAAGGCAGGTTCCTGGGTATTCCAGAAGTTCTGTAATTATTACTGTTTTGCTGAAATTTTGGCATTTAATTTTTTCAAGAATTAAAATCCGAAATTTTTCTTCCCGGTTTAGGTTGTCTTTTCAGTTTTTATATGGGTTGTTGGCAATTTATTTAAAACTCTATTTATTTACATTTCATTGTCTTGCTCCTCTTTGTTGGTACATGTAAGTATTCCAAAGTACAAGCCCGAGTACAAGTGTTACACTTGTGGCTTAATTAATGTTGATATTTCTAATTTTGTCACTTCCTCTGTCAAGTCATCTAGTTCTGAAGTTTCATTATTTTTGCATATGATTAAATAACTAAATAACGAAGTCACTGTAAATTTACTATCTACATATGGGCATTTCAACAACTTATGTCTCACCAGTGCAAGCTACTGAGAATGGTAGGTTGTGCTCAGCTACAAATAACAAAACGCCGAAGTTACTGTGAATAATGTAAACAGAATTTCAGCATTTTGAGTCCGAAGTCGAGCACTATATACGTTTGTGTCCCTCTGTTTCTCTGACTGTGGCGAACAACGTCATTTCATCCTCCGTGCACTACGGAAAAGGTTATGCCACACAACAGAAACACTGCGTGTATATATTTATCACTCTTGCTCAAAATGTCCATCTCTTTTATCCATTTATTTTGGAATTTTGAATTGTATCTCTTCCCTTTTCGCGGAGGCGACGCCATTTTGTCTTCAATACACAACTGATTCGTGTTCTCGCGTAATCTCGTTAGGCGGGATGTGAATGGAACAGCCTTTGTTTACTTCGCAGGGTGTGATTGGAACAGCCAATATTTACTTCCGGTGTAACAGAAAAATATTTTAGAGAAAATTTTAATATCAGGAGCTTTCAGAGGCATATCGGTAGATGTGAGACCGGCTGCCGAAACCGGTAGCCTCACGGTGAGACCGGGAGGGTTAACAACTCTGGTTACAACAGTGAAACTAGAAGTTACTATGTATCCATTCATAAAAACTGCGCGCCACAGGAAATTTTTATGAATTAACCGAATCGTGAATTTCGAATATCAATTTAAGTCCTCTGAGATTAATAAAAAACATTGCTCTTTTAAAAGGCATTAAATAAATACAATACACACATAAAACGATGTAGTTGATCATGAAATGGACACAGTACTGCCACATGAATGGATTATTTTTTGTGCCTTCGTATGAATAACTGGTAAGCCGTACGCGTTTTTCCTGGATCATTCGGACTCTTTTCATAAAGTAATTTCCTAAATGTAAGAGTCTGGATGAAACAGACTATTTTCAAGATGGCTTTACCTAACAGCTAGAAGGCAGAGACCCTGCCTTAAAAATGATATACCTCCCCCCTTTTTTCCTGAAAATATTAAAAGACAAATTATCTCCTGTTCAAAATTTCAGACAGCAACCATATTACTTCATGCACATCTTCAGGTAGTGTACTAAAATTGTGCTACATTTCATCAAAATCCAAGCAGTGGTTTAGGAGAACATGCGCTGACAAGGTTCGCCTCCCACCTTTTTCCTGAAAATATTCAAAGACGAATTATCTCTCCTTAAAAATTTCAGGCAGCAACAATTTTACTTCATGCACATCTTCAGATGGTGAACTATAACTGTGTAACATTTCATCAAAATCCAAGCAGCCGTTTAGGAGAACACGCGCTGACAAGGTTCGCCTCCCCCTTTTTCCAGAAAATATTCAAAGACAAATCATCTCCCCTTCAAAATTTCGGACAGCAACCATATTACTTCATGCACATTTTCAGATGGTGTACTACAACTGTGTAACATTTCATCAAAATCCAAGTAGCCGTTTAGGAGAACATGCGCTGACAAGGTTCCCCTCCCCCTTTTTTCCAGAAAATATTCAAAGACAAATTGTCTCCCATTAGAAATTTGGGGCAGCAACCATATTACTTCATGCACATCTTCAGATGTTGTACTACAACTGTCTTACATTTCATCAAAATCCAAGCAGCTGTTTCGGAGAACATGCACTGACAAGGTACATGGACGGACAGACAGACAGACAGACGGAGGGACGGACAGACAGACAGACAGGCAGACGGACAGGGTGATTCCTATATACCCCCTCAAATTTTGTTTGCGGGGGTATAACTACAGATATACCTACTGAAACTAACAAAGTTATCAGATGAATGTCCTAGATCAATAGGTTTTTATATGAATACATATTAAATATCCAGGATATCGTAAACGAGTGTGAGAAATTTTGTCTTTTCCCAAATGGAGTGCAAGGAAATGAGGGAAAAGGACGTTTCATTTCTCACATAAGTAGAAGTGCCAAATCTTTAGTATGGACTCCAGAAAGAACTTCTCAATTCTTACAATGGGGTCAAATGTAAGATTCTATTTCTTCCATAAAATACAAAGATGGCAAACCTTGCAATTCATTGTAGAGATCAACTCATTGATGGAGTATATCATAGTTACAACTGTGATTTCGAACAAATTGTGACATTTCCCAATAGCAGACAGCTTCACACAACTCTGTCTTCTATTGGCCATCTTACACAGAAAACAGTCATTTACATTTTCAATTTCAAATTCTTCAAATGTACACAAAATTTGTGAGACATTTGTGACAGTAAAGCTGAATATTTTAACAATATATGACTCCATATTATTGTTATATAATGGAAATATTTTATTTTAGCTGGTTTTAAAGACTTTTAGCAAACAGTACATGTAAAAGCAGTGTAACAGTGACTTGTAATTTAATTGTTATAGCTCCCCTTAGCTCACTGAAATGATTGGTGGTGGTCTGTTTCTATTTCTTTGCCATGATAAAAGGGTATATTGATTTACAATGTCTGCCAGTCTGTCAGACTGTCTGTACATCTGTAAGGGTTCTCTTTTGGTCTTTTATAGGGCAGCAGACAACAGCAATTTTAAGAACACTTTGCCAGTTTGTTTTATGTTTGTTGATGATACAGCATTAACGAATGCAATAATATGGATGTAGCATTGCTCTATATCTAGCAATAAATTTTGCTCAAACCGGTGTTTGGGACCGTCTTGAACTTGATATGAAGTATGAGCAAAGCTCATTGTTGAAGGCCTCATGGTGACTTCAAGATGAAGAACAACAATAAAAGCGTTGTTCCATTTCTTGGTTTTACCATGTATTTGTAGAGACTTTGTCTTATGTGCATTTTTTCCATATCCCTTCATTATGTATCTGTCCATGAATTCCATAGAGTATCATATGTATCTCAGACATCTGCCTAGAAAAGTGTCATGTATTCTTTTTGTTTTGAGTTGTAAATCTTAACTTAGAAACATAGGCAATCAATGTCCACCTTATTATTACACATTGTCACAATAACATAATTTTACTTGGATGCTGACCTACCATCAGAGATGCATGCATATGCCTACCATGTATAACTTGAATCAATCAAGCAGCATATACAGGTCAAAGATAACTAATTTTGCTGGATGCACATGCAAGGCTTAATGATCGTATCAAGTACACTGAAGGAGGTATGAGGTTGGATTTTAATTTGAATGGAATCAAATTAACCAGAAAATATCGGTCTGAGAGATCTATTTCTTGGAGGCTTGAAGTCAACCCAGGATGAATGTAAAGTTTGATGACCTACAGTGCATAGTTACAGATAAATACTCCTAAATGCTGATGCGCATGAAGACGTTGACATAGATGCCAACATAGATGCAGACATTTGAACACAGAGGGAAGCTGGACCAGAATCGAGTTAAGTTCCATTAAAATTTTGTCAATTTATTATTCAAGTTGTATTTATAGGCAGTAAAATAATTCTGAATCATATTCTTTAATTCCACAAAGATCTATAAATGTAATTGGTATATCAGAATTTACTTGCTGTGAAACAGTGCTAGACTTGAGCAATAGCATGGCTAGTGGTCAAATGTAGAAAGCCCTGAGGGGAAAGCTCGGCCAGATATCAATTTGCATTCATTAGCAAACCGACGATTTCCTGAGGTGGAAAGGGTTAATTTGGTGTATTTGATTTTTCTTTTGTTCCTTTATGCATATTTTTGTCAGATTTCCAGATAGTCAAATGACTTGTTTTGTACAAAAAACACTTGAATACTTGGATTTTTTTAAATTAACTCAACAGTCAGTGTACCTAAGCAGTAAAATCAAAAACAAGACTGAAAGTAACTAGACATCAGAGAGATGGCAGCCATCTCTGTTGGCCCCGCTATAATAAGTGCAAATTTAAGTGTGTGTGGACACAATGCAGGTGTGGACACAGCACAAGTGTGGAAGTGATCAACTCCATATTAAATATCAAAGCATACCACAAATGACAAAAAAGTTATATCCAGAACACAACTTATCATTAAGAAATCAATAATCTGACCTTGAAGACAAAGGTCAAGGTCAAAGGTCGTCAATCACAGTTCATGACACATTGTCTCAAAGTGATCTATATACATACAAAATATCAAAAGCCTATCCCAGAAGACAATAAATGGCTACGCCGAGCGCAGCATGATACAACCGCAATATGTCGACCACTGAAATTTGAACATGTGTAGACTAAAATGAATGTGGACACAGTAAGGACTTTGACACATAAATTAACAGGACACAAACTAGTGAAAATAAAAATTAGCCCTTTTAATCCCTTATTACTAGGATATTGTAAGAGCTAAGAAATTCTGTTGACTATCATCATTTTGAAATATTGCAATTTGGCCCCTTTGACCCATTATAGCTTGGAAACCAAAGAGCAACAAAAAATATACTGCCATATCACTGAAAGCTTACAATGAGAACAATCCAAAGATAAAAATCCCATCAAAATCTAATGAAAAATAAAGACTTCACATATTTCTAACAATTGCAATTTTGACCCCTTTGACACCTTATAGCTCATAAACGGTAAGAGCTACATCAAATCCATACTGCTGAAAGCTTACATTGAGAGGAATCCAAAGAAAAAAATCCCATCAAAATCTGATATAAAATAAAGATTTTACATATTTCTAAAAATTGCAATTTTGGCCCCTTTGACCACGAATAGTTCCGAAACAGTAAGAGCTACGCCAAATTCGTTCACATACTACTGAAAGCCTACAATGAGAGGATTTTAAAGAAAAAATCCCATTGAAATCAGATGAAAAATAAAAATTTAAGTTAATCTGCATGTTTGCAATTTTTTCCCTGTTGGGCCCCTCCTAGCTTGGAAAAGAAACAAGTTATCAAAAATCCAATGGTGCAGCACTATGTTAATTTTTCATAAGGAATCCACTGCAAAAAACTGCATCAAAATCGGACTAAAAATTAAAAAATTAAAATTTTTGAAATTCGCCTCTTTTGAGTCCCAATTTAACAAGAGCTGTCGCCGAATGGCAGCCAAATATACCCCCGCTCATTGAACCCTGAATCGATATGGTAAGCGCAAAATAAAGTTGGTGTGGACACAATACAGGTGTGGACACAGTACAAGTGTGGACACAATACAAGTATGGACACAATGATATA
>MJUU01009939.1:10097-35985 GCA_002080025.1 Modiolus philippinarum | reverse complement strand
TCCATTGTGTTCATTATTTGGCGGTAAATGTTATTTATAAATACTGCCCGGCGAGGTACTCACAGGGATCAATGTACCCCATGATAATAAAATTGTACGAAATTAATGGGAATGTTTCGAGATTTCTGAATCTAAATATTTATTTGGAACGATAGTCGAATGTTTACTGTTCCATTTAAACCAATAAAACAAACTATAGACAAAAAATCAAATTACGATTACCTGAATGGGCCTCTGACTCTAAGTTGTAATCATGATGTATATAGGTAAATTCGATTTCATTTCTAAAAATAGAGCCAGTATTGTAGCAGACTCCACGAACTTTGGGGTTTTATTCTGGGAATTTGCGTGGAAGGGCGGAAATGAAATTTTGCACACGTATTGATCAATTCTTTATGAATCAGTATGCCAATTTTGGAGAAAATCTGGAGATGTATATTTGTGTCATCCAGAATGATAGACACCAACTTCAGTCCACTTAAACCGCAATTTACGCACTAATTACAAACTTGACAACCCAACGGCAAACATTTACATTATTTCTATACCTTAATGAAATACACGATTTAAAAAATCATTAAATTTTCTAAGTAGAAACAACTTTTTGGAATTTGTAACTACGGAAAACAAATCTAAGTAGACCTTTTTTGTTTCGTTTAATGAAGAGTTCCATTTCTTTTGTTTAAAACTAATCACTTATCGGCCTGTCTAAGTGGAGAAATAGCACTCAATGGTATTTCTTATGTTTATAGAAACCGAAACACCGAAATTCCATCCTCATAATAATCAAAATAAAAGGTCATTGTTTATATCCTCAAACTAATAACGCCAAATAATACATCTCCGTCAGGATAACATTTTGCCTATTTATTTAAAACTTGTTCTGATTTGATAAGTATTCAGTCCGAAAAGTCATTGTGTGAAATTATCTCAGTTCTAAACATGCTAATGAGGTGGGCGTCTACTTCAGCAGCCATATTTTAGAAACACGCCGTCTGTTGATGGTCCATAGTAACGGCTAGATATTAAGCTTGTTCGGGTATATAGATCACAAAGGAACGATGCATTAGTAAAACAAAAACATTTACAAAATAAAAAGTTAACAATTGGTCTGTTATTGCACGTTAAATTGTTTATAGTTGATATCAAATGTCTTCACTGCGACCACACAAAAATTAACCTGGCGACAATGAAATATTATTAAAAGGCAAAAAATTACCGGGGCGGACACAATTTCTGTATTAAAAGATAGCCAAAGGATTAATCTTGAAGGGAAAATATGAAATAATTGATTTCAAAGATGTATATTTTCAAGATCCAAAATGATATCCCGTAACCAAGGAATAAGTGAGGGTGGTATTTTCCATTGTGTTCATTATTTGGCGGTAAATGTTATTTATAAACACCGCCGAGGCACTCACAGGGATCAATGTACCCCATTATGGTAAAATTATACGAAATTAATGGGAATGTTTCTAGATTTCTGTATCTAAATATTTATTTTGAGCCGTAGTAGAATGTTTACTGTTCCATTTTTACATTAAAACAAAATATAGACAAAAATCAAATTACGATTACCTGAATGGGCCTCTGACTCGTAAGTTGTAATCATGACGTATGTAGGTAAATTCGATTTCATTGCTAAAAATAGAGCCAGTATTGTAGCAGAATACACTAACTTTGGGGTTTTATTCTGGGTAAATGCGTGGAAGGGCGGAAATGAAAATTTGCACACGTATTTATCAATTCTTTATGAATCAGTATGCCAATTTTGGAGAAAATCCGGAGATGTATATTTAATTCATCCAGAATTATAGACACCGAATTCAGTCCACTTAAACCGCAATTTACGCACTAACTACAAACTTTACAATCAAACGGCGAACATTTACATTATTTCTATACCTTAATGAAATACATGATTTAAAAAATCATTCAATTTTCCTGTTAGAAACAACTTATTGGAATTTGTAACTACGGAAAACAATCTGAGTAGACCTTTTTTTGTTTCGTTTAATGAAGAGTTCCATTTCTTTTGTTAAAAACTAATCACTTATCGGCCTGTATTAGAAACACTTCTCTCCAAAATCTTTATTAAAGTTACAATATAATGTGATTTGTATCTGAGTAAGGCGTCACTGGCTTAAAGATATGCTTGGTTGCGTAAGATAAAGGTGAACTCGGTTAAAAGATTGTTTGGATTCCCGCCTAAATTTGCCCAACTTTGAAAATGAATATAAAATTGGAACATTAATGTGCGAACTTTTCAATAGAACCATCAGAAAGAAAAATTCATTTTTCTATTTCTGTAATTTTTCATAAAAAAATTAAAATATGCTAATTAACGATACATTTTAGGAAATGACCACTGTTTTCACGATTTTGTGACGATTTAGCAAAGACGATAACGTTTCACGTGCATTTTTCCACCGAAATCAGTTTAAAATTATAAGTTTGAATTTACGTTTGACAAAAAATCATTCCAAAATATCTCTTATTAACTATTAGCAAGGCTGCGAAAAGTAACAGAATAACCGTCACTTTTTTACCTCATAATATGAAGAATTCTTTTTCCATTGTTCCATTTCAATCGGGTTTCTGACTGTTATGTGGTGATTTTTGTTGTGTTTTTTCAGGTTTTATCTGAAATCAGTTTTGTCTGTTCTGGTCTATTGCCGCTGTCTGACCAGTAGTATCTATCAAATATCAAGTCATGCCTTATATATAGTTAAACAATATACTTGTAGTGTCTGCAGATATGCTATTTATTTTTATGAGACTTAGAAACAAGGGCAATGGGAGTTTCAGCAAGGAGAAGAAGAAACTAGAGTAATTACTGCCGGAAACGACAATGGTCACCGAACTCCCTGTTTGACACAGTGGTATTTGACAATTTCAGGAAATTTACCAAAGGAATAGAATATTTTTGCAATATTATTAGGGAAAATGTCTGTCCCAATCGAAACAAATTTTAAAAGTATGGTTGCTAGGTAGAATTCCAAAATAAAAATAAAAGATCTTTGACACTTTCAGAAAATTTACCAAATTTGAAATCAACTATTTTGGAAATCCAATTGGTGAAAATGTTAGCCCTAATCAAAACAAATCTTAACAGTATGGTTGCTAGGTAGAATTCAAAAAAAATTAAGTGGTCTGAGAGGCTTTCAGGAAATTTACCAAAGTTGGAATCAAATTATTTTGGAAATAAAATAGGCGAAAATGATTGAATAAACTGAAACAAATACAGTAAAGTTGCTAGGTAGAATTCCAAAAACTAAGTGTTCTTTGAGATTTTCAAGAAATTTACCAAAATTGGAATCAAGTATTTTTTAAAATCCAATTGTTGAAAATGATTTTTCTAATCGAAATAAATCATAAAAATGTGATTGCTACGTAGAATTCCAAAAAGAATAAGTGGTCTTTGAGACTTTCATTATATTTACCAAAATTTGAATCAAATTTTGAAATTCTAAGTTTTCAGAATTTTGTTTTCTTTAAAATACTTGCAAAAATATAAGATTTTACGCTGAAATGTCCAAAAATATCAGTCGATGGCATTTTTAGGAAATTTACCAAAGTTGGAACCGGAATAAAAATTCTGAAAGTTTATTGTGTATCTACAGTAAGTGAGAACCGAACCGTCAATCCAAAACGAATAATCCGAGGACAATGGCAAAATCGGAAACTACAAAGAAACAGAGACACAGCACGAGTACGGCACGGAAAAGAAAAATGAAGATACACACAAAGATGAACAACACGAACCCAATAAAAACTATTGGTGAGATCAGGTGCACCGGTAGAGTAAGCATCTCCTGCTTCTTATAAGACGCCCACCGTGTTGAACATGTCGAATCCGGTAGTTAGAAAAATCTAGTAGAGGAAACAACAATTAAGCTTAAAAGGGAAAGATATGTTGTCATCTGGGAAACAGATATCTCATAGCGGTCCACAAGATGGTGATGTCGACTGTAAAACTTCTGGAGGGATGACTTCAAGTTTTGGGTAACATACCTTGTTTAAGTAACCTTTGTGAGCAACTGGGCTTTATCAAGGAACACAGTCTCTTGAATAACGAATGAGCAGGGAGATGTAAACACACCGTATGCAGGTGTTTACCGACTTTACGCAGACTATACGCAACGATTCTACAACAAAATTACATCCATAAATCCAAAAATGTAGGAGTTCGCGTCGCATGCCACATGTGTCAAAAACGACATCATTGGGCCTCTTGTTTGCATCGAGACCAATATCAAATTTCGAAAGCTTATTGTGCATCTGCAGTATCTATGCAACAATTCTATAACATTAAAACACTAAATTCAAAAATGTAGGAGTAGTTGGCGTCGCAAGAAATTGCGACGGACGACCGAACAGACTGAAAAACTAGGCCAACGACAATATCTCAAGTTTCATTCGAAAGTGCAGGGATAGTAATAATTCATTGGGCACAGACGTCCCTGTCCGCTTTCAATTTAGCACACAGAAAGGAGGCGGGTCACGATAGGCCTGAAAAGGGGATTTATGGTACAACTTTCAATAATAAATCATCATACCAAAAGGTAAAGGCAAGCCAAGAAATCAACGTATCGGCAAACAGGTAGTATTAGTAGGTAAGTAACGACTCTCGTTAGAAGAAGCATGGTACAATTCACATTACTAATGCTTCGGACTAAATATCGTATTACTACATACACAATAGACAAAATTTTCAACAGAAATTGTTCTGATATATCAATCGCTGTATCTGCAAACAGATAAGTGGAGGGACTAGAAAGAAAAGACATATTACAACTTTCAGACCAAATTATTGTCTCGCCTGCGACGAGTAACGACACGTAGCGATCCAAATTCCGTCGTCGTCGGCGTCGGCGGCGTCAACAATAATTAATCATTATAGAATTGTGTCAAAATTGGACAGACGCTAGATGATGGTCAGAAAATTACTTCTAGCTAAAACAAATGGAATTTGTTTTTGTTTTTCTGTATTTGGACTTAGTTTTTCTTAAATGTTAACTCGATCTTAAAGTTTTTTAGATGGTGAATAAAGTTATTGAATCTTATTGGAATATCATAAAAACTAGTCAGAAGCTAGAAAATGTTCAGAAAATTACCCCCAGATGAAAAATTTTTATATTTTTTTTGTTTTTTCCGTATTTTTCCGTATTTGGACTTAAAAAAACCCCAGAATATTAACCCACAGATTTAAGTTTTTTAGATGTGGCATAAAGCTATTAAATCTTAATGGAAGTCAGAACTTAAATGATAGTCAGAAAATTATCTCCAGCTGAAAAATTTGGATTTTTTTGGGGGGGCTGTCCATATTTTTTGCGTATTTGGGCTCGTTTTTTTTGCTAAAAAATTCAATGTTAATCCACAGATAAAAGTTCTTTAGAAAGTGAATTAAGTGTTTGTGTCTAAACAGAATTTCATTAAAACTGGATATTGCTGCATGCAGTGTACAGTAGGTAACAAGCTATTGGAATTTTCAGTCTGGTTACAACTTTGGTAAATTGCCTGAAAATATCGAAGACCAATATTTTGTTTTAAATTTTTGCATATAATGAAGAAAATAAGGTAATTCGTTGATGCCAAGCATAATTTTTAACTTGTAACAAATAAAAAACAGGGTTCCAACATCGGAAAATTTCCTGAAACTGTCCAAGACATGCAATTTTTTGAAATTCTTCCCAGCAACCATGGTTTTGGAGTAAATTTGAAATAAAAAAAAAACATTTTAATGCATAAAATTGCAAAAATTTTTGATTCCAATTTTTGGTAAATTTCCTGGAACTCTCTTAGATCAATTAATTTTTGGAATTGTACCTAGCAACCATATTTTTTTTAAATATATTGATGAAAACGGTAATTTTCAATAATGAAATTGCATAAATATTTGATTCTAATTTTCGTAAATTTCCTGAAACTCTTCAAGACACTCATTTTAGCAACCATGTTTTGGAGTGAATTTGAAATAAACAAAAAACATTTTAATGATTAAAATTTTTGATTCCGATTTTTGGTAAATTTCCTGGAACTTTCTTTGACTTTTTTTTTGGAATTCTACCTAGCAACCATACTTTTTAAAAAATATATTGATGAAAACCGTAATTTTCAATAATGGAATCTGAGACATTTTTTTTTAATTCTACCTAGCAACCATACTTTTTTAAAAAATATATTGATGAAAACAGTAATTTTCAATAATGGAATTGCAAAAATATTTGATTCCAATTTTGGTAAATTTCCTGAAACTCTTCAAGATCTGTTATTTTTTGGAATTCTGACTAGCAACAATACTATTTTAAGTACATTTTGGTGAAAAAAAGTCATTTTCAATATTTTACAAAAGGATATGGAGTAAATGAACATGAGACCATAACACATGTTAACTCCAACTGCAAAAATTTTAATAAGCTGTATAGCCATTTCGGAAATTAATTCCTCATCAGCAGCACTAGAACACCTGAATTGCAAAAAAATTTGATTCCAATTTTGGTAAATTTCCTGAAACTCTTAAAGACCAGTTATTTTTTGGAATACAGAAAATAAATAAACGTTAGTATTGTCCTTATTATAATGATACCGTACTGAGCAGGCGAGACCCATGGTTCCGAGGTACCTTTACAATTTTTTATTATTACACAAGCTGTATAAATACACAAGAGCACATGGTTAATGGTATAAAGGGGAAAGTTTCCTGATCACCCCAGACTTTAGTATGAAGAGTAAAACGATGCATTATTTGGATATCTGTTAACACAGTTGTTGCTGCTTCTTGTCAGCTAGCCCATTGTCAATATACTATTCCAGTATCCGTATGGATATCCGTAAACGTCAGTAAAACATAATTGCAGGCTCGGAGACTGAGCCTCATTTTTTTGTTTAGCCTGTATCGCTCGACTGACAAAGCAAGTTTTTTTTTTCAATGAGGTCCAATGTTAAACTGCGTTCTGTGCTTGCGATCATGTTTTTGTTGTATTGGAACAAATGAGAAATCTTTGTTGAGGACCTTCCCTACTTCATTCCAGTACAGTCTGATTGAATCTGCTTCTGTAGTTTCAGTGCTGATGAAGAAATTATGTTTTCCTCATAGGGGCCAATGATTAAATTCTGTTCTGTGCTAACAACCATGTTTTTCTCAGATTTGAAAGAAATGAGCAATATTTAATTTATAGAGGACCTTCCATAAATCATTCCCGTGAAGTTTGGTTGAATTTGCCAGTGGTTTCAAAAAACGGCAGTAGAATACCGAAGAAACAAGGGCAAGGATTACCTAATCGAAGTTCATATACATGGCGGAAACGGGAACACAGAAAAATGAAGAAAAAACAAAGACGTGAGACAGCCACAATGCATGGATATAAAAAGACAACATTCAAGACTAAGGTACTAATAGAGTGAACAACCGGGAAAACAAAGACGTGAGACAGCCACAATGCATGGATATAAAAAGACAACATTCAAGACTAAGGTACTAATAGAGTGAACAACCGGGAATGATATCGGGTGCTCCGAAAGGGTGAGCATGTCTTGCTCTGCCAGCGGCAGCCGTCACACTATCAATGAGTCAATCCAGGGCTGAGTCAAAACCGGAATATGTCAAATCAGTGCAGACGTGAAATCTAGCTGAAATGTCCGTTTTCATTTGGGACACAGACACATGATGTCATGGTGACGGCAATAGAATTTCTGGAGGTATGAAAGTAACAAAGACTGAACCAAATCCCCTACTTAGCAGCTTTTAGGGCAATGGTCTTGCTCTATAAAAACGCTTTGCAAAGTTCAAGCTCGACAGTGAAGAATCAAACGTGAAATGTACACTCCATGTGCTGGGAAGGTAGGTATATTGCTGCTCAGAAAGAAAAAGTGCACAATTGGGAAGTTAATTTCATCACGCTTGTTATATAGCTTAGATTTCAGACGTCCATCTTCGTAAAGGATGTAGCTGAAATATTGCTGAAAGTGGCGTAAAACATCAATCAATCAATTGTAAAGGACGAAGCTGATGTAGGTGTATCAGTAGGCTCTTTAGTTTTAAGCTCATTTGGATAGATCTGGTGTAAATATTCCTTGAATTTCGGATTATTAAGAGAAAGTACATCGTCCATGTAGCGGAAGCTGAAATTAAAGGACTGGGCTAAATGTTTTGATTTTTCTGCGCTAGCCCTTGTAAAAATTTGGTCTCATACGAGAAAAGAAAGAGATCAGCTCAAGATGTTAAGATATAATCCGCGCTAGCGGCCAATTTTTGCCAGATTTGAACGAAATTAGCAAACTTTGTAAATGTCCTTCCATTCACCATTCATGTAAAGTTTGGTTAAATTTAATTTAATTGGAAAATGTAATTTTCGATAAGGTAATGTTGAACCAGAGGGTCAGAAGGCTGAGCCAGTATCGCTTACCTGGCTTTCTAGTTGCAGCAGATTTTTATATCTGAGTAACTTTAAATGGCAGCAATCTAAGTGAAGGACCTTCCATACATCATTGCTGTAAAGTTTTGTTTAATCTGCTCGAATCATTTCAAAAGAGATAGTCAAAGTGTGTATTTTCCCATAGGGTACATTGTTAAACTATGTTCGGCCCTGACAGCCATGTTTTTGGCAGGTCAGAAAAAAATTGGGCAGCCTTCAAAACATCATTTCTGTAAAGTTTGGATCAATTCTCTTCAGTAGTTTCGGAGGAGATAGTTAAAATGTGCTTTTTCCATAGAATCCAATGTTAAATTATGTTCGGCCATAGCAGCCATGTTCTATGGAGGATCAAAAAAATTTCGGCATTCCACCGGGAGGACCTTCCATACATCATTCCTGTAGAATTTGGTTTATTTTGCTCCAGTAGTTTTAGAAGAGATAGTCAAAATGTTCGTTTTGCAATAGGTTCCAATGTTAAACTATGTTCGGCCCTGGCAGCAATGTTTTTGGTCGATCTGAAAATTTTTAATAATCTTTGTAAAGGACCTTACTAACAATATTTCTGTAAAGTTTGGTTCACATTGGTCCAATGGTTTTAGAGGAGATAGTTAAAATGTTTGTTTTCCCATAGGGTCCAATGTTAATCTAGGTTTGGGCCTGGCGGCCATGTTTTTTGGCCAATCTGTAAAATTTAAACAATCTTAGTAAAGGACCTTACAAACAATGTTCCTGTAAAGTTTGGTTCACATTGCTCCATTGGTTTCAGAGGAGATAGTTAAAATGTAAAAAGTTTACGGACAGATGGACGACGGACAGACGTCGGACGCCAAGTGATGGCAAAAGCTTACATGGCCTTTTAGGCCAGGTGAGCTAACTATGTTCCACGCTGGTGGCCATGTTTTTGTCGTATCAGTAAGAAAAAAAATAGAAATCTTTGTGAAGGACTTTCCATACATCGTTTCTGTAAAGTTTGTTTGAATATGATGCAGTGGTTTCAGAATGTGTGATTTTCCGATAGGGTGTTATGTTAAAACTGTGTTCGGGCTGGTGGCCATGTTTTTTTGTCAGAGCAGAACAAAATGAGCAATTTTGTAAAGGACGTCCTATAAGTCATTCCTTTAATTTTTGGTTGAATTTGCTTCGGAGGTTTTAAAAAGATAATAATATGATTCCCCATAGGATACAATGTTATACCAATGCTCGCGTTGGCAGCCATGTGTTCTGTCGAATTTGAACGGAACACATATACGTTGACAGGTCTATGAATGTATATCTTCTCCACAAGAAAGTTTTATTGAACTAGTATGTCAATCGTTCGAAGAACAATTGATAGGTCTTTCCCAAAGTCAGCATGTTCTCATTATTGATTCATAGGGAAAACCAACATTCTAAGCTTAATATGTATATTTATATACTCTTTAACGTGAAATACATTTTTTTCAATGTGACCTTGACATTTGACCTTGACGTCATTTTGAAGGTCAAGTCTACCGGAACATTTTTTGTATTGATATGTTTGTATCTTCAATGGTATTTGAGCTATAGGCAAAAACCCTTTATAATACATCGAAAATCGGTTTTTGGCCCATAGGTCCAAAACGGTTGGTCCAATGATTTTGGACCCAATGTAACAAATGTAAGTCTCAACAAGACACACATTTTTCCGTTACATTTCATCAGCTATCTATTACGGTTTCCGAGTTAATCCGCTAACAAGTCTAGAGGTCAAAATATAGGTCATCGATGACCTTTGACCCTGACCTTTTCAAATAGCCCCTGGGGAACCAAGAACAATGGTAAAGGTCTCATGTCTCTATCACTTCCGGTTTGGGAGAAAATCATTGTTAAAAAAGCATCAAATTTTGCGGGGTCATAACTCCAGAATGGTCCATCGGACAATTTCGGACCAAATGTAACAAACTTTTGTCATAACCTAACGAACATTTTTCTATTTACACTTCATCAGCCATCTTTTATGTTTCCCGAGTTAATCTGCTAACAAGGTTTACCATGTTTGGTGATGTAACTCTGTTACTAAAAATAGATCGGCTTCACAGGGTCAGTCTGGTCAAGCCCGGCCATTTCTGGATAATGGTACAAAGTATCAAAGTGTTATCTTTTAAGACTTTTTTGCAAATGTTGGAAGAAAAAAAATTTTTTAAAAATAATAATACAATAAGATCTTTCCCCAAAAGTGGGAAAGACCTTAATAAGATAACTGTTATCCAAGTTTTACATTTATGTGTTAGCTGTTATTGACTGGGTATACACTGTTAGCTGTTATCACTTATTTGAATTATCTGTTATCTGTTATCTGTTATTGGAAAAATCAATTTGATGTTAGGCTGTTATGGGACCCCCCCTACCTCCCCTCTTCTATTCATCATTCCTGTAAAGTTTGCTTAAATTTGCTTCAGTGGTTTCAGAGGGGGAGATCAAGATTTTCGGATTGGGTCCACTGTTTACTTATTTTCCTAGCTGGTGGCCATGTTTTTTGTCAGATCGGAATGAAATCTTTGTAAAGGACCTTCCATACATAATTTCTGTAAAGTTTGGTTGAATTTGATTCAGTGGTATCAGGCGAGAAAATGAAAATGTGATTTTCCTATAGGTTCCTATGTCATAACTATGTTCCACGCTGGCGGTTATGTTTTTGTAGGATAGGAAGTTAAAAACAGAATACCGAAATTACTGTGAATTTTGTTTCTGCATACGCGCATTTCGACAACCGATTTTATTAGAGGTCTAAATAGAAGTCTTAGAGCCAAAATCAGCTCAGGACAGAGCTATGCAAGAGGGGGATACTCCTAAGTTTTAAACAAAATTTTCAAAAATCCAGACATTGTAAGTTTCCAAATAAAATCGGTTTTCGGGCCAGCACCGAAGTACATGCTACTGGGTTGGTGAATACCCTCGGGGACTAACAGTCCACCAACAGAGGCATCGGCCCAGTGGTTATAAATAACAAAATACCGAAGTTACTGTAAATCTTGTTTCTTTATTGAGAATATTTTGTAAGGGACCTTTCTTACATCATTCCTTTAAAGTTTGTTTGACTTTGCTTTAGTGGTTTCATAGGAGAGATGAAAATGTGAAAAAGCAAACGGGTTACGGGCGGACAGACAGTAAATGGACGCCAAGTAATGGCAATAGCTCACACTGATTCAAACAAATCTTTGTTTTATGGAACTAAGAAAGAACCGTTCATGGGGAAGAGTTAGAAAAACAATCCTGAGACAAAAAGGGAAACTTAAACACAAAATACAAGACAAAATTTAAGCAGAATACTTTTTATATACAAAATAAATATAAAATACATGTAATAGTATTCCTGTACAATTAAGTTCCTATTTCATTCCTAAATCAAATGCAGATTCTCTTTGATGGGGGACTTTCATCGTCAGATGCAGGTCGTTTAATTGCGGTTACGGTTTGTTTTGTCATACTGAAATCATCTTCTACAGTCTCATGTTCATCCTTGGAATTTTCACTATTCAGCATTAATATTCCGCACTTTTCCCTTTCTTCTGAAAATCTGTTATTCTCTGTCTTTAGAGCTTCTGTTTCGGGCATATTACTTGAATAATAAAGCGAATCAATTTCAAAAGTATTAGCAGTGTCTGCGAAGCTGACATGGGTTCTCAGATGGCGTTCCAAATTGGCCTGTTGAGCAAACGTACGAGGGCATTGGTTACATTTAAACGGTTTTTCTTTGTTGTGAATGTTTTTGATATGGCGTTGTAAATTGGAGGAAATACTGAATGAACGATCACATAAATCACATTTGTAAGGACGCTCTCCCGTATGTGTACGGATATGGCGACTCAGATTTGCTGCCCTTGGAAACATTTTGCCACAAAATTTACAAGTGTACTTTTCTTGCGGTGACAGTTGTCTTGCATGTTTTTCTACTTTCTGATTTGACTGTGTAATAAAATCAGTATTCTTCACCTCAGATTTAATCATGTGATTCATAAAATTATCAACAGGAGGTTTCGGCATGTTTTTCAGCATCATTTGTTGCAACGCTGCCATGTTTGCCAAATTCTGCATCAGATGTGTGTTTGAAGTGAAATGATCTAAATGTGCAAATACTGGAAAATCCTGTTGTACTCCAAATATATGCGTTTTTCGGCTCTGTATCTTCGAATTTTTACGCAAAGATAAATCCATTGGCGCACTTGAAGCATTAATCTCAAAAGTCTGTGGTGCATTTCTTTTAATCGATAGATCTTCTGGAATATTTTCAGCCCCACATTTCACAGTGGAATTTGGTGCAATATCTACCTTCTCCTCATCACTCAAGTATTCAACGTCGATGTTTGGAGACACGCTTCTGGCATCTGAACAGCTTGGCGATACAATTCTGTGAAAATCAGAATATTTCCCAGAAACAACACTGTCGGGAGTGAAGCTTCTGTCAAATTCTGTCTCCGTTTTATCACTGGAAGTACTATTTGGAGTTGCACTCCTGTCGGAAACAATTCCCGAGCTATCAAGAGATCGGTTTTCGTCACTGCCTGTTGAGTTCGGGCGACTATGATACTGATATGGTCTTTGGACGAAGTACAAACGATTGTCTAATCTTGATGCTGGCGATGACCCAGTAACACCTGGTTTAAAATAGTGGTCACTGATGGGACTGATTGGCACTGGTAACGTTGGTAACGGAAGGAAAGGTTTTGGAAACGCCACTTTATGGTATTCAAGACCAAATGGTTTCACTGGTGAGCTTGCAGCATCAAATGTGTTGTATTCTGGTACCATTTTAATATTTATGCCACAAGTCTGCCTATGTCTAGCAAGAGTTGTTAAATTTGAAAATGTCGATTTGCATTGAAAACATTCCACTCTTTGTTGGCATTCTGTGTGCATCCGTTTGTGGCGACATAAGTTGGAAAACTGAGTATAACTTTTCTTGCAAACATCACACTGATAAGGCCTGACTGATTTGTGTATATTTTGATGTTGTTTTAATCCATTCTGTGTTGCAAATGTTTTGTGACACTCTGTGCAGACATATTCCTGCTTGAAACTATGGTCTGTGTTTAACAAATCGTTAGACAAATGTTCTAGTCTTCTGTCCATCTTCAAACTATTTCTCTCCTTGATGAAATGTCTGACCGGAAGTTCTTCTGTCACCTAAAAAATCAACAAAAAATAGTTGTAACAGATGTCAGTTTATGATATATAATCAAATATACTGTACAGAGATTGATTGATTGATTGATTGATTGATTGATTCCACCACTCCTTGGTCCATCTTTCAAAATTACGTTTTGTCCCTTTTCCTTTACAAGATTGTAGTCATGGAGTTGGTAGTCTACAAGTATTAGGTTTTATTCGTATGTTTATTATACTATATGGAAACGGGACATATAAAGGGGGTTTAGGTACCCACAAACCAGTTTAACCCTACCAATTGTTTTTGCTAGTGCCGGTACCACACCATGTGCCTGTCGTTTACGTTTGTATTTTTTTTCTTGTGTAGTCCCTTGTACATTGTTGCATGTTACTGCGTTTTCGGCCACTGGAGGCGTTTCCTGTTACCCTTTTTTATTTTATTCATTCATTCATTCATTGGCGCAACTTTTTATTACATGTCAGGTATATAAGCAAAATCGTCTTTATATTTTGTTACTGACACAGAAAACAACTGGGAACTAAATCCATGGTGCAATTAACAATTAATGGACAACATTTGTGACACTATGGTTTAATTTATTTGGTGCACAGTTCGTTTGTATGCTGATTTGTGTCGCAATTGTGTGTTCCCTACCTCAACAGACACGCTGATTTGCAGGCAACAAATTATCTCGTATGTGTTTGTGACACAAAAATAAATTAATCTTTTAAAAATGATAAAATGAGATAGAACAAACTTCTTTCGGCAGATGTTCATCTGTTTTAGTAGAAAGGTGCATTTTATGATAAGATAATAAAAAGGAGAATATTTACGATACAAAAATGTAAATTGTATAAATGGTTCTATAGTATTTATTTATTTAAATGCACATTTAGGGACGACCATTTGATTCTAAGGGGGGGGGGCCTGGCAGATTTTGTAAATAAATATTCTGTCCCTGAAAAAGTTGGAAATAAATAATCTGGCCTGCACATCCAAGAAAATAAATAATCTGACCTTAGATTTATTGGTACGATACGATTATGTTATTGCAAATAAAAATTTTCGACGCCAAGCGGCGAAAAATAAATATTCTGGCCGCAAAATTTTGAAAATAAATAATCTGGCTCGACCAAACTTGCCAGCCCCCCCCCCCCTCAGAATCAAATGGTCGTCCCCTTATACCCATATACATTAGGGTTGAAGGCATACATGAATATAGTGAAAATTGTATTGCACATGTGTATTTTTCCTCAATTAAAGAACAAAATACCGAAGTTACTGTGTGAATTTAGTTTTTGCATGTGCATTTCGACAACTGCAAATTAAATCAAAATAACCGAAATATGTGTAAAAGCTGATAGAGAACAAATTAGGTATGGTTATGCGTTTAGGCATTAGCATTGACATGTCCATTTGTCGTGCAATAAGTATGGCAACTTGATGCACATCAGAGGATGTAGTAAGGCGATGTTTTCAAACGAATAGGATTTTTTTATTCATGGGTATAATCATTTGATTCAAGGAAAAACAGCCACTTTACTTTTCATTAAGAGATTCAATACCCATGATAAGTCAATTGTAGATTTTCTTTCCATATAAAAGTAGAAATATACAGAATCCAGCTTTCGAAAAAAAGGGGTTCAACATGAAATTTTAGAATTATTGTGAATTTTTATTTTGAGAAAAAATATGCTTCTGGTGTGGATTATAATGGAATCGCAATTTTTGTATCATTTGAATAGTTTGTATTTTGCATTTTCAAGTGCAGCATTTAACAATATCCAGGAAGTATTTAGTTTGCAACAATATATGAACGAGGTAATTCTGAACTTCAAGTATGCACCCATGAACTTCAGTAAAATAATGTATGCATTCATCGAGAGGATTAGAGAAACATAGCACAGGCCTCAATTCAAATAGCTTCAGCAAACAAGCAATGTACGGTGCGGTAAAGTTTTTAAACCCAAAAGAAACATTTCAGCGAAAAACTAAAATGAAAGCTATCAAACCAACACCCCCAACGATCAAGGTTCCTTACAGGTCAACAGACACACCGAAAACGAAAAGTTGAGGGAACACCAAGAACTACCTTTAGTTTTCAAAAACTGTTTCGAGTACGCTTTTCGAGATTTTCTCTACAGACTCCCAACGTTCAGATGTGTCTAATATTTTTGACATCAATCTAAAAGTTCAGGTAGGTCAGGACAATGGTCCAAAGGGACCAAAATTCGATTATATTTCCAGAAATGTATTCTATTAACTTGCATTTCTTTTTCGTGTTTATTTGTTTGGCTTTTATCTTAAATTGTAAAAGTATAAAGCGTAATAAAATAATGGTGGTTAGCAAATAGGATACACAAGCACACTTTTAGCATACATAAGCCCAAACTTTTAGCATACATAAGCAGTCTGTGCCTTAAGCCACTAGCCCTATGACCGAGACTAGTAAAATCAGTCTCCGGCTAGTAAAAATTTGAAGTCACTAGCCCGGTGGGCTAGTTAAAATTGTACCTTAATAACAAAGATTCTTCTATAAGGGCTAGTGAAATTGAGTTCGGGCTAGTACAACACAGGACCTTACTAGCCCCTTTGGGCTAGTGAATAAAAAAGTTTTTGGCACAGACTGCATAAGCCCACATTTTAGCATGCATAAACCGACACTTTAAGCATACAAAAGCCGACACTTTAAGCATACAAAAGACCAAACTTTTAGCATACATAAGCCCAAACGTTTAGCAAACATACGCAGAAACTTTTAACATATATAAGCCCAAACTTTTGGCATACGTAAGCCCAAACCTTTAGCATACATAAGCCGACACTTTTAGCATACAAAAGCCGAAACTTTAAGCATACATAAGCCCAAACTTTTAGCATACATTAGCCCAAACGTTTAGCAAACATAAGCAGAAACTTTTAATATATATAAGCCCAAACTTTTAGCATACGTAAGTCCAAACGTTCAGCATACATAAGCCCAAACTTTTAACATACATAAGCCCAAACTTTTGGTATTCATGAACCCAAAGTTTTAGCATAAAACGACCAAAAAAAACGGTCGTTGTCAAACATTAATATGCCGTAAAAAATCGGGTGCTTGATGATATTTCATATAGTAAGTTTTGGATCGGATAAGCAAAATAGAAATGAAAGAACTTACCTCTGAAATGCTCCTAAGGATATAAATTATGGTCACTTCGTTATTTCTTTCACAGCTGAATATACAAAACTGACTGAAACATAATAAAAAATGAATAAGTGATTTTCAAAAATGAAGAAGTGTGTTTTTTTTTGTTTTGTTTTTATAAGAATTTTACTTTTAAAATTATTTTCTGGTTGTATTTTTATACATAAGCAATGCGTGTACCATTTTGCAGAAAGCCATTTGTTAGATCCAAGTGAAAAGTAAATATATGTATGCCTACCTACTTTCAAATACAATCTTTGTAAGTCTTTAAGTTGACAATTATATATATTTATATATATATATATACAATATATGTCCACACCTTCCCAAAAATTGTAAAAGTACTCAACAGAAGCATCAATTACATAGTAACAAGTTACATTTAATGACTTCTAATCCGTTAAGCAACTTTCATAAATATATATCTATTTCACATTTTTATCTGTTAAAATCTGATTCGTTCGAAAATGATAATGTCATTTCGGAAGATTATCCTAATCATAAACAATGGGCGACCTGTTGACATGCACCTATCACCTAGATGAATAAATACATTAATTACCTTTGATGTTTACCTTGTAAGAAAGGTATTTAATTAGTTAAGTAGTAATCATACTGATCATAATAACTTTTCGTTAAAGATGTTATTCGCACTTACAAGAGATTAACACCAAGTTTTGTCATGTTTGTATTTTGATCTACACACATTGTATCATATGATATTAAGTAATGGATCATAATGGATGTACATAGATCTTGTCACATTTAAATTAGTAATATTTTTTAACATATAAACTGAAATCTGACTTAAAACTGGGACTAATTATATTAGTCCCAGCTTAAAATAATATATTTAAACATAAATAATCAGAAACTGTGTTTCCGTCGAAGAGTGACTTGAGCTGAGTTTGAAAATATAAATTTGAAAAATACAATTAAAATTTAAAAACACGTTTGGTCGAGAAAGTTAAATAAATCTCTTCAATAATTCACATTTATAAAAGAAGTGTAAATCATCAATTTCTGCTCTTAGCACGATAGGTTTTCTTACATTTTTTCTTTAGTAGCTTAAAAACATATTTGTGCGATGCATTCACATTTAGGTTAAATCAACGCCCAAAGTGATCACTTTTACGGAGTTTTTCTAAGTATTTAAGGGATATCGTCATGTTTATTTTGTTTTAGTAAGCCAATTACAAAATTTTATTAATAAACTTACTTAGATTTGTTTAAATTAGGAAACAAATAAGAGTATGAGTTATTAAAAATACATTATAAACGAACAATACACTTATTCACGTTTAATTTGCATGCATCCGGGATGTGTACCATTAACGGATCTGTAAAACTAAAAAAATGATGTATCTGTATATAGCGGATTTGTGATGCACATAATGATACAACTCGTAAATCCGCTTTTTCGGGTAAGTTTGATTTTTTAAAAAATTTTCCGTAAATATTTTTTCATATTTTGTAAAAACTTCGAAGAGAATATACTTAATTATCATTTGCATTTTTTTTGGTAAAATGGATGAAATGATGATATAACAAATGATCTGAAGACTAAATAATTTTTTTTACTTTATATTGCGATTTCAAAAATAGGCATTAATCTTACTTACCTATGGGCTATCCTGATGACTTGTATCTCTGAACTGTAAAATGCAAAATGTACTGCTGTTGTGAAATGCATCTCATTTTATATGTCAAGTCATTTTCTCAATTTCACATGGAGGAAAATGACAAATGATTAAACCCTCATGGTTAGCCTCCAAGCCGAGACTTCACCCGACATTGACACCCAAGCCCGCTCCTTTATTTTCCAATTGACTTTCACTAAGTTTGAGCCTGTCATCCAAGCCGTACATAGTCATGAGTGTCATCAAACAAACATGAGGAATTTATTTGTGTATTATCCAACTAAAAAATGGTTATGATAAAATGTGATAAAAATTTAAAACTGCTGAAGAGAATTAAAATGTGGAGCATAAACTAAGTGGAGTGGAATTAAGGCCTTAATACGTCGCAAATCAAATGTAAATACTGATTTTAATACCCATTTAAGCAATAAGAAAAATATAAATATCACTTTAAATATTTACTTAAATAGATAATTGAAAAAGGGGGAAAATGAGTAAAAAAACACAAACGACAATTTTATTCTTGGAAAGTTGGACCATAAATAAAAAAAGTTTAAAACTATTGAAAAATAGAAAAAACCCGTGAAATGTTTAGGGATCTGAGTAAATACTTTACAAAACTGATACTCCGTATGACCCTCACGCATGGCTTTACCAATACTATAACCTGGACGCCTTTATAATAAGAAAAATGAAAAAAAATCATGTAAAATAAAAGTTCATTTGACACTTATAAAATACCTATTGCATATAAGAAAATAACACTAAATTTAATGATGTATGGCGATTCTGCAGCCCTTTTCACAAAAAATCTTACGACAAATTTTAATCGTAAGTCAATATGAAATGTACGAAAGCCGGATAGTGTCAAAAGATTTTTTTTTTATTTTCTCAGTAAAAAAAATCTCGCAAAAACAAAATTATCTCGTTATTTCGAATTGAAAAATATTTTTCTCAGAAGTACGAAAGACGTACCAATAAATTTTATCGTAAGATTTTTTGTGAAAAGGGCTGCTGGTAAGTATCCACTGAAAAGGATATAAAGTTCAGAATGAGCTCTCATTGATGTCAAAATACAAATAAATGATAAAAAAGGGAGTAGGTCCACTAAGGCCATATTTTGGCCCCAAAATTGAAGAAACTGTGGTGATTTTCAAACTCTGTAATGTCTACTTTACTCGATACAATTAGTTTTTGGGTATTCATTCAACAGATTTGGTTAAAAAAGACAACAAAACATATCATAAATGTAGGAAATCCTTGAAAAGGGCTGAAAGGCTAGATTTTAGGGACGTTTCTTGCATGTTTAACATTGGCCAACCATGTGTGCACTGGTGAGTTTTATATATATTTTGTAAAATGGTAAATTACAATATATATATCATTATCGGCTCATATATCAACTTGATATATGAGCCGATTTTCAAGAATTAGAAATCACAGTTACTACTCTAGTTAATATCACCTTAATATCTAAGATCTAGAGCTATATAAGATTTTCCCAAATCTACATTTCCCGGTGGCGTCCATTTTGGATTTCCTATTGGTACAAATATATAAAATTTGATAGAAGATGGTCAGTTGCGGATATATAAACATTTGTTTGACGACCACCAAGTAACCAAGGTTAGTTAATATCAACTTAATTAAGATATAAAATGGTTTTCAAGAATAAGAAATTACAATATTTTCCCATAGAGTCTAATCATAGATCTATGGTCTAATTGTTCAATTAAGATCTGTAGTGGCAGCCATCATTGGATTTATGACTGGTACTAAAATCGGCCATCATTTCACTAGCCGAGTTAATTTCATCTTGATGTATGAAACAGTTTTTACGAATTTACAATTTACAAATCTATGATTGGTTCCTTTGTTTTATTCCTGTGGAGACAATATTGAATTGGGTGTGAACATGGCTTACATATGTAGAAAATTGTAAAGAATGTAATTATTGACAAGCTGCACACTTTTTTTACTTTTGTTATTCAATATCGAATGTTTTTGGAAATATAACTCAAAACATCAAAAAGCACAAATCAAATCAACTAAACAGGGAAGTACATTAACTCCTACATTAATCAACGAATTCTCATATAAAATGCAGCATATATATACGTAAATCCTGAAACGTTTAATATTTTTTCAATATCTCTTATTGTATCAGACAACCATAACAAAATTTTGAACATTTTACGGAAAAAGACAATAACTCCAAGTACTTATTTTGGACTGTCTTCAGAATTGCAGGGTGGAGAGATCTTGGCATACTCGGATCAATTTTAGCCTCTCAGACTTTTTGTTACCTGCAACGTTTTTCGAGTTTAAAAAAAGAAAGAAAAACAAATGGAAAAAAATCCTTGTTCTATTTTTAGTAACAACAGCCATGTTATTTAGTCTTAGGACTAATCGAAGTTAATTTGAAACTGCATAATCTGGAAATGATTCAGGCCAAGTTTTTAACAACTGGCTGGGCAGTTTCAGAGGAGTACACTTTTGATATTGTTGACGGATGGACGACGGGCGACGGATGGAAAGTAATGGGCCTTTTAGGCCAGTTGAGCTAAAAAGTACATTCCTTGTTTTGTCACAAAAGAGCATTTCAATACTGATTATAATTTTACCATGTACAGGTAGATAATCATCGTCTGGCTTTGATTCATAATACGTGTAGTTTGGCACGGTAAACAATCTAAAGAACAGTAATTTGTATTGTATACAAATGCCCGATGTAATATGTTACAGGGATCTATATTATTATCAGTAAGTAATAGATGTTTATTTTCAAAGGGGGTCGCAAAGAGGGATGTCAGTCTTCCGTAAATTCACTGTTTTCTCGTTTCGCTACCTGGCTACACAAAAATCTTAAAGAGACCACTTTTCCCTATTCCAAAGCCAATCCTACTCCACCCTTATACCCTTTTGAGACCAACTAAAGTCGGTCTCACTTCCTTTAGACAATGGAAATCTCACGATTTCAGCTTTATTTTTACACTAATCTTTACCATATTTGGTATGCATACCAAGAATGATCATACATAACTGAAAAACGTTGAATTCGCCGTTTACGACATGCACAAAAGTCTGCAGTCATGTGCATTTTCACAATTTTTTTCATACAGGTGAAAATTTCTATTACTGTTGGATTATTCTATTTTAAGGGCGACCAAGTAACTTGATGAATTAGATGACCCGAGTTGACCTACCTAATAAAAGCAAGGTGTACTCGTTCGGGGTTAACATTTGTTATCCAAGGACTTTCTGTTTGTAAACACCGAATAGAAATTAGCAGTACATTAACAATTTATTTCAAATATTTCTTTTGAGTTTAATGCATGCAGGGGATGACAGTGATTGTGAGAGCACTTTGCCAGTTTGGTTGATGTTTGTTGACGGTCCCGCACCCATGGCCAAGGGAGACATGGGTGTGGCGTTGCTCGACAGTTAGCAAAGGGTTCCGCTTAAACCGGTGCTAGGGGCCGTCTTGAACTTACTATGAGGTATGAGCAAAGCTCATTGTTGAAGGCCTCATGGTGACTTCAAGATGAAGAATAACAATAAAAGCGTTGTTCCTTTGCTTGTTTTTTACCATGTATTTGTAGAGACTTTGTCTCATGTGCATTTATTTCAATTACATGTTTAAGCAGTCCGAAAAGTCATTGTGTGAAATTATCTCCCTTCTAAACATGCTAATGAGGTGGGCGTCTACTTCATCAGCCATATTTTAGAAACACGCCGACTATTGATGGTGCATAGTAACGGCTGGATATTAAGCTTGTTCGTGTATATAAATCAAAAAGAAACGATGCATTTAGTAAAACAAAAATATTTACAAATAAAAGTTAACAATTTGTCTGCTATTGCACGTTCAATTGGTTATAGTTGATGTGAAATGTTTTCACTGCGACCACACTAAAATTAACCTGGCGAAAATAAAATATTTTAAAAAGGCAAAAAATTACCCGGGGCGGACACAATTTCTGTATAAAAAGATAGTCAAAGGATTAGTCTTGAAGGGGAAATATGAAATCATTGATTTCAAAGATGTATATTTCAAAGATCCAAAATGATATCCCGTAACCAAGGTATATTTGAGGGTGGTATCTTCCATTGTGTTCATTATTTGGCGGTAAATGTTATTTATAAACACTGCCGAGGCACTCACAGGGATCAATGTACCCCATTATGATAACATTATACGAAATTAATGGGAATGTTTCGAGATTTCTGTATCTAAATATTTATTTGGAACGGTAGTCGAATGTTTACTGTTCCATTTAAAACAATAAAACAAATTATACACAAAAAAATCAAACTACGATTACCTGGATGGGCCTCTGCCCCCAAGTTGTAATCATGACGTATATAGGTAAATTCGATTTCATTTCTAAAAATAGAGCCAGTATTGTGGGAGACTCCGTGAACTTTTGGGTTTTATTCTCGGAATTTGCGTGGAAGGGCGGAAATGAAATTTTGCACACGTATTGATCAATTCTTAATGAATCAGTATGCCAATTTTGGTGAAAATCTGGAGATGTATATTCGAGTCATCCAGAATGATAGACACCAACTTCAGTCCACTTATACCGCAATTTACACATTAATAACAAACTTTACAGTCAAACGGCGAACATTTACAGTATTTCTTAACCTTAACGAAATACACGATTTAAAAAATCATTAAATTTTCTAATTAGAAACAACTTTTTGGAATTTGTAACTACGGAAAACAAATCCAAGTAGACCTTTTTTGTTTCGTTTAATGAAGAGTTCCATTTCTTTTGTTTAAAACTAATCACTTATCGGCCTGTAAGTATTTTGTTGAATTATATCATTTACGGGTATGTTTTTTTCTTAAATCAAAAGGGGGTCCAAGCACATGGTAAAAGCCAAAGTGAGACTTGTTTGCCTATACCTAATTTAGAATCGTCCAGTCTAGTCGATAATTGTGCGCGGAAAATATCAACCATTTAAAAGCATGGAGCATTTTCAAAAAGTGTGTTTTTTTTTCTTTCAACATGTATTGGAAATCATCAAATTAAAAGTGGTTCCAGAAGTGTATAATATTTCTACACAACCATGAAAAATCCGGTGCCGAAATATGCAATATTAAAGTCAGCAGAAATATAGAATCCACAATTGCATCGAGTAAGAAACGACATTTCTACACTAGAGATAGTTAAATTTTCAAATATTTTAAGCGCGAGGCTTGCCGAGCGTTTAAAATATTTGAAAATTTAACTATCGAGAGTGTAGAAATGTCGTTTCTCACGAGATACGGTTGTGGATTTTATTTCTCTAATGATTTCAAGGAGATTTTTGACAAAAACATTACCCCCTTTTCTGATGATCCGAAATAAATGTGTTCTTTAAAAGTGACGTCATCAGGCATGGTCGCCTTTTTTCACGGCGTCACAATGGTAAAGTCGGAAAACGGCAAACATATTTGACGTCATAATTGAATTTCATCCAATTACTTGCAGAGAACAACATTCTCTCTAGAGAGGAGAAACATATTTCTCCAACCGCTCAGGAAACGTGAAAACAGGACAGAAATTAGAGAAGAGAATTTCCATTATCTAAAGGAAGTGAAACAGACTTTAAACAGAACTGTAGTAAATGCATATCATCTAGACAGTTCTGAATTTTGTCGAATACGGGACTTTTGAGTGACTTTTAATATATTTCTCACCTGGAAAAAAATCAGCCGACGTTTGACACGTTTAACAAAAAACAAGGGTGAACCTTGTAGCTTTCCGGGTGAACTGTTTTTGTCAGTTAAAATCTATTGAGGCCAATAACAGTTGTGATAGCACAGTTCAAGGTATATTAGAATAAATTTATCTATCAGTACTGACACGACCTACTGGTATATAATAGCTCCAGTCTTGAAAGTTATTTCAGGTGGAATTTAAAAAGATCTAAACTTTTGGTCTATAACAATTGGAATCCATGTCACATGACTTTAGTGACCTTTATAAAGCTTGAGCTTTGATCAAACCTTTTTTTATGCTGATCACTTCTAACCAGAACTTTTCATTTTTTGACACAGACTTGAGATATTTGACGTGTGGGCCTATCATCACCATGAGATGAGTCGTACATACCATAGTCGACATTTAGTTTGGCATTGAGGTCAGATAACTGATTGTTCAGATTGTGTGATTGTCCAGACCAGAACTTTTGTATATTTCGACATTTGGCTATTTGGTGTATTATGCGAAGTAATGTCGTTTGCCATAGTGATTTTCGTATCTTCTTTATCTTTGATCTGTAGGTCAAATAACTATTTTTTTAAATGTTGGCCATTACTTTATTTTCTTTTGACCTAGATCAGATAATTGCATGTTGGTCTATATTGCATAACACAGTGATCTTCAAGCAATCTTGATCCCTGGTCTTTTATCTAGAGGTCAAATTAATTCATTTTTTAAACGATGGAATATCCAGACCGGAATTATTTCACTTACATATCTGGCTTACATGTCTATCTTTAGGAGATGTATCCATCAAAAATCAAAAAGCAAATAAGAATCCGTGATCGTCTGCATAAAATTAAAAGAAAAAATCCATCAACCGAAAATATTCGCTATTATAAAAATCAAAGAAACAAAGTAAATAATATGGTAAAATTTGCCCGTGAACAATTTTATCTAAGTGCTAACGAATTAATAGCCTCGTTTTCTAAAAATGATCCGAAGTCATATTGGTTACTAATAAGAAAATTAATGAAAGGAACAGGCACTGATTATACTACACCACCATTAATAAATAATACAAACTGAGAATTGGTCTACGATGTAAAGGGTAAAGCAAATTTACTAAATGAATATTTTTGCTCGATTTCATCAATCAATGATGAAAATCATATGCCCCCAAACATTCAAGTCAGAACCCAATCTTTATTGTCAAATTTGGAAATTAAAGAACAAGATGTGATAGATGTTTTAGAAAACCTAACTCTTGGTAAAGCTTCAGGAAATGATCTAATAAGTCACCACATGCTAAAATTCTCAAAACATACAATTTGCAAACCTCTAAAATATATTTTCAACTTTTCATTAAGATCAGGTAAATTTCCATCAAGCTGGAAATTTGCACGTGTAATGCCAATTTTTAAGAAAGATGATAAAAGTAATCCGGGTAATTATAGACCTATTTCACTGTTGAGTTGTGTTGCAAAAGTATTCGAACGCGTAGTTTATAAGTTTATAAATATGTTTATAACTATATAATTTCTAATAATTTATTATATGAATACCAGTCAGGCTTTCTAAAGGGACATTCAACTGTTTTCCAATTAATTGAAATTTTTCATACGATATGCCAAAACCTTGATGATAGAAAATCGACCGTCTTGATCTTTTGTGATATTTCCAAGGCTTTCGATAGAGTTTGGCATAGGGGGTTAATAACAAAACTGAAATCGTACGGGATCACAGGGGACTTACTCAAATGGTTTGAAAATTATATTGATAACAGAACTCAAGCAGTTTTTGTTGAAAATGAAATTTCA